>CM052088.1:7692266-7730960 GCA_028453745.1 Agapostemon virescens
AATCATGTCAAACCAAAATCCATCATCCAGATAACATTGTACACATAGAGAATGGGGTGGAAACAATCAGACGAACCGTTTCTATTTCCTAGCTGTACTACACTGTTCAACCCCCTCGGAACTAAAACTCTTAACAAAACCGGCGTTTATATTTTCCACGTTCCCAATCCCCTCCGCGTAACTCTCAGTAAAATCCAACCTTGTGAAAATCCCTTCCGCACTGAACAGTCTGTCAAGATCCTCGAACAATTTCCCAAAGCACGACAACAATATCCTCCCGTCGGCAAGAATGCAGCGGGGACACCGCGGTCTCGTGGACGTTCAGCCGCGGGCGGGGGATGCACTTGGCGAAATAAAAATCCGCGGGCGACAGAGAAAAAGGATGCAATTAGGGGATGCGGGGTGGCGAGATACGACAGACTCACCAAATCCGTTCCTCCTGTTTCTGGTGTGTTCGTCGAGGGTCGACGGAAGCGTTGCTTTCGCGGACGGGGGTCGAAGCTGTCCAAACCGGTGGAAGGACTTAAGGGTTGGATCGTCGGCAGACTGGTGAAGCGACGACGGGCTTCGGGGTGGTTTCCAAGGGACTGCTTCCAGTCGAAAACGCCTGGACGACTCTCGAGCCTCGGCCTGACTCGGCCTGCCTCGAGTCTGGCTGACCCAGTTTCATCTCGTACAACCCACGCAGCCACCCCCTCGAAGCGGGGGTGGTTTTGTGTGGGTGGGCGGAGCGACCAATGTGTAGACGGACCTTGCACAAGGGTGGCCCGGTGGGCGTCTACGATTCCCGACCAATCCCGCGGACGGATTCAACCCTGACGTCAGAGGGTGGATGACGTATCGCTCCGTCGCTCACCCTTATCACTTCCTCGCCCTCGAGATACGACGACGAAGAGAGCGCTCTGTGTGCGGTTTTCGCGTCGGATACCTACGCCCGTCTCTTTTATATGTTTACGAATGTACTCTAACTCGGAACCGATGGGCTGCACAGCCTAGAGGTATACTTAGCCGCGAAATCTCCGGCACGCTTGGCCGTTCGCCGAGATACAAACCCGCGGAATTATAAAGGGTGGCTCTCTCTGACACACCGGCCGCACGAGCCTTGCGCCGCTGATATCGACAGTCGCATGAAATCCTTTTTTCTTTTTGCTTTCTTCTTCTTCTTTACTATTTTCTTTTTTTTTTGTGCTTCTTTACCTTTTACCGAGGCTTGCTTGATCTGGGAGATTGGAATTGAAGATTTTGTCTGTTGAAGATTTTTCTGCTTGTAGGCATCTCGTGGACGCTCTTGCAGAAGATCGTTAAATTTATTCATTTATTCGGGAATGGTACCGATTTGTTTGCTTTCGAGACGTCCCTCCGGGTTTGGAAAAATCTTCTTTCCCCTATGCTACGGTAGGTTTTCCAGACAGATGGAAATTGGATTTTATAGAATTCCTGTTTTGGAATCGGCGCAGCTGCGTGCGACTTTGTGCAAGAAAGTTTTGGATCTAGTCGGTTATTCTGGACTGTTAATGGTAGAATTTTAAAAATATTCTTTTGGGTTTTGATAGATCTTTTTCGCGTTCTCTGATACTAAATTCATCTGGTAGCTCAATATTAGATATTATTAACGTTCTATTTTTAAATTGGTGGGTCCTCTTGGAAAGAATTGATTAATTTACTCGTTTATTCAGACCTGTGAATGGTAAGTTTTTCAAAATATTCTTTTGGGTTTTGATAGCTCTATTCTGTGTTCTCTGCCACTGGATTCATCTAACACTACAACATTAGATATTACTGACATTTTATTTTAAGATTGGTGAATCCTGTTGCAAAGAATTGATTAATTTACTTGTTTATTCAGGCCTGTTAATGGTAGGTTTTTCAAGATATTCTTTTGGGTTTTGATAGCTCTTTTCTGTGTTCTACGATACTAGATTCATCTGTCGGCCCAATATTGAGATATTATTGATATTTTATTTTAAGATTAGTGGGTTGTCCTACAAAGAATTGTTTAATTTACTCGTTTATTCAGGCCTATTATTGGTAAGTTTTTAAAAATATTCTTTTGGGTTTTGACAATTATTTTCTGTCTACCCTGATGCTAGATTCATCTGGCAGCCCAGTATGAGACGTTACTGACATTTTATTTAAAAATTCATAAAACTGTTTTGATTCCTCTCGCAAAGAATTGTTTAATAAATTCGTTCTTTCGAGCACATTAAGATTGTTTGATTTGATCATGTTCTTTTCGGGTTTAGAAAATTCTGTTTCACCGTCTGCAACATTAAATTCATCTGTCAGCTCGAAATTATCCGTCCCACATTTTTTATTTCGAAGTCGCAGAGATTATGGAAGTCCTTCTGCAGAAAATCGATTAATAATATCGTTGCGTATACCAACTGGCTCTGTGCCATCGCGGCAATTGTACCAAAAGTTGTTTATGTATGCAGCGTTGTTTATTAATACGCTAAAATGAAATTCTCCAAGGAAATATACGTCTGCAATTTCTGAAGGCAATTTAACCCTTAGGCACTCCAATGGCTCCTCTGAGACGACATTAAAAATTGTCAGACTATTATTCCAAACAATTTTTACACTACAGTGTTTGTATTTCAGAAGCTGGTAATAATCGAAGCGTTAATTGTTATTGAAGTGTAATAAATTTGATATGAAAATTGAAAACGATTAGTGGTCAGATATGCGTGGAATCGAAAAGAAGCACTGCTCGCTGTTTGACTGGCCATCCCTCTTCCTGATGCAATTTTAAAGATACAGTAAATAGCCACACTGTTAATTATTCAATAAATTTAGCTGTATTCGTGTTGATTTTTTTTAGTGAGCAGATTATGCGATCGGTAAATTGATTTGTATTGTTAAATTACGAACTGGAGTTTGAAAGATTTTGTATAATTGTTGTATAACGTGGACGTGAATATTGAGAGAATTAGGATGAAGCATGGTAATAATTGAAGCGTTAATTGTTATTGAAGTGTAACAAATTTGATATGCACGAAAGGAAATGAATTATGAACAACGGAATTAAATTCTAGGGCAAAGAATATAGCAATTTTGGAATTAAAATTGCTTCGAGTGCAAAGGATTAATATAATATATTTAAAAACCCTTCTACAGATATTTTTCGATTATTCGCTTCCTGATTTTATCCACTTTCATTTTACAGGAATATCCACTGCGTTAACAATTTAGCAGACACCCTCTCGACGTGCAGTCCTCATTTAATTTATGGCAACGCATTTGTTTAAACGCTTTTAACGAACGCGAAAAGAAATTGCATCGGTAAGTAATTACATTCGGGATTACACGATAGGAAGAAAATGGAAGCGATTAAACATTTCTGAAGCCGGGAATAAAACTCGGGCTAAAAAGCTTGATTAATTGCACGGACAATGAAATGAAATTATACTAGATTATAAAACTAGCTGAATGCGCAACGAAGCTGTACGGGAAAATTAAAATATAATCGTTCCACCGAAATTCTTCTGCAATGAATATTTAAGATGCACTTCTGCGGAGGAAATCCTCGTAAACACGTGCGCGTCGATTTTATATTCCCCCCTGTGTTCTGCTCTTTTATGAGTTTCCTTTTTTTCAATAAAATGTGCTGAAAATCGTAAAACCCCTACCGGGTGTCGCTATAATTCTGCAGGAAAATTCTATAGAGAAAATTCGAGACTTTATAACTCCACAAAAAGATTTTTATCACCTCTTTTTTAATTCTACGAAGAATCCTATCATCGCGAAACTGGGGCATTCGTTTAATCTCTGCTCTCCAGGAATTTATAACAAAATTCTATTTTCCTCCAAGCCAATTTAAATGGTGAATTGTATATTAAGTTGCTATAGAAATAATACAGAAATTCGTCAGCTGAATATTTTATACATAATTTAAATCTCATTTATGGGCCTTGCCCAATTTATTTTTGTACATGTTTGATCTTTATCGATTTTTCCCATTGTTCATGACTTTAGACTAGGTACAACTTGTATTACATTTTTAATATTGTATTATATAATAAATAATAAAATCAGGACGTCTAAATTGCTCCATCAGCTTGACTAAACATAATAAAAAAACAGAGTCAATTGCCTGTGTCTTAAAATTAGCCACTGTTTTACCTGCGAGATGATCAACGTTGAATCTCTGCTCTCTAGAAATTTATAACAAAATTCTATTTTGCTAGAAAACAATTTAAATAGTGAATTGTATATTAAGTTGCTGCAAAAATAATACACAAATTCGTGCGCTGAATATTTTATGAATAATTCCCTTAGTAAATACTGATATATATATTGTTTATTGCCTATCAATTTAAATCTCATTTATGGACCTTGTCCAACATCTCTCATTTCGTATAAGCGTTCGTTTTCCATTGATTCTTCACATTTTGTCCACAAAATTTGACTGGTTGCGTTATATTATATTTTTAATATTGCATTATATAATAAGTAATAATTTCAGGACCTCTAAATTGCTGATTCAGCTTGCCAAAAAATAAAAAAGCAAAGCTAAGTATCTGTGTCTTAAAATTAGCCACAGTTTTGCCCGCGAGATGATCAACGTTGTCCTCGACGACGTAATTCGAAAAACCCATAAAGCCAATTACAGCCTAACTTATTTCACGAAGCCCGTGGCTACCACGAAATCCCCCCAAAAGCCACCGGCAAGCAGCAATTAACCAGAACCCGAACGAACGCGAAGCCGTTTCCTCGAGGCTCTTCAGATTTCCGCGGGACAAAACGCGCTCGACAATATTCACGGCGAGTCCCAAGGAGTCTATCGCGTTCCATCAAGGCGAATTTAAATGCGCCTCTCCTCGGCGATGGTCTGATACCCTTAATGAACCCTCGTAAAAATTCCGTGCGCATGCTTTCCCTCGTTTCGCACCGAATCAACAGATGCACTCGAACGGCGGACCTAACGCTAACGGTTTTTCCTCCAGGCGGAAAAACAGCGTAGGACTCGCCGTAAGACCAATAATAATAGAGAAAGAAGTAGCCGGTGGGACTGAGATAGCAAAAGGGAGAAAAAGAGGGAACTAGAGAGGGGAGAGAGCAAGAAAGAGAGAGAGAGGGAAGAGATGGAAGGGAAAAAATCCAATTGCTGGATCCTCTCGCGGAAAATGTCGCGACGCACGCGTAGTCCCGTGAAACACCGTGAAAGGCTTGTGGACACGGTAGACAGAGATCGAGGGCTGGAGAACACGAGGAGAGAACGGCGAACAGAAGAGGAAGAGGAAGAACACAGGGAGCAGGGGGTAGGCGGGGAAGGAAGGACAAAATGGACGGTAGCCAATCGGATCGTCGGGCAAAATGGCCGACGGTGAATTTAATCAATACTTCCTCCGTCCTTCGGATGAGGGTGGAGGACAGGGCGAGACCCAGAAAGTGCCAGGGACGTAACAACCCGTTGCCGAGAGTCCACGTAACCGCGTCATCGAGGTCGATACACCCTCTATGCCAGTACGGTCGTACGGGACGGTGGTTCTTGAACGGACACCCGGTACGTCGTCGTGTTCGACACGAGTTTCATCCTCCCTTAACGACGTTTCGTTGTTTCGAACGGCCCCGAGTGCCGAGCACTCCGCAAAAAGCTTCGATATCGAATGGAACCCGACCCTTTGTCACGGTTCTTTGCCGTCGGTGATTGCGCGAACGATGATCATGCGATTTACAGGCAAGCCAGACGAGAATTTCCCGCGGGAACGGGAAAATCATTTTCTTTGCACGGGATTTCGGTGGATGCGCGTCAAACGGAACGGCGTCGAACCGATTTACAGAGGACACGGAGCTCTCTGTTGAACGTCGGAGCAATGGGAATTCGGATGTTTATAGCGGGTACCAATGATCGGGAATGAATTTATAGAGGTCGGTGGAGAATGGGAAATTGTTTCCTCCGGAGAACCGCAGTGGGGATCGTTGGAGGAACTGTGAACGATTTTCAGATTTTGCGAGAATGCAGAAGATGTTCTGGATTAAACAATGTAGATTGCATTACGTTAATGCAATTTGGCATTAATTAATCCATGTTCTAGAAGATGGGAGTTGAACGTTGAACAATGAGAGTCAGGTTGTTTATTTGGGTCCCAATGATTGGGAATGAATTTGTGGAGGTCGGTGGAGAATGAAAAATTGTTTCCTCTGGAGAACTGCAGTAGGGATCGTCAGAGCAACTGTGAACGATTTTCAGATTTTGCGAGAATGCAGATCGATGTTCTGAATTAAAAAATGTAGATTGCATTTAGTTAATGCAACTTGGAATTAATTAAACCATGTTCTAAAAGATGGTAGTTGGACGTGGAGGAATGGGAATTCGGATGTGTATGTAGGTACCAATGATTGGGAATGAATTTATGGAGGTCGGTGGAGAATGGGAAATTGTTTCCTCCGGAGAACCGCAGTGGGGATCGTTGGAGGAACTGTGAACGATTTTCAGATTTTATGAGAACGCAGATAGATGCTCCGAATTAAACAATGTAGATTGCATTAAGTTAATGCAACTTCAAATTAATTAAACCATGCTCTAGAAGATGGAAGTTGAACGTTGAGCAATGAGAGTCAGGTTAGTTATGTGGGTTCCAATGATTGGAAATAAATTTATGGAGGTCGGTGTCAAATAGAAAATTGTTTCCTCTCTGACAAACTTTAGTGGAAATTGTTAAACAGAGGAACCGTGAACGATTTTCAGATTTTACGAGCTTACCCATCGATGCTCTGAATTAAGCAGACGTTAATGAAATGTGAAATTAATTAAACCATATTTTTGAAAATAGAAATTGAACGTAAACCAAAGGGAGTTCGAACGTTTATGTGAGTCCCAATGATTGAGAATGAATTCCACACAGGTCGATGACGACTAGAAAATTGTTCCCTCGGCAGAACTTCAGTAGGAATCGTCAAACACAGAAACCAACAGCGACTTTCAGGTTTTGCGAGCTTCCAGATCGATGCTCCGAATTAAACAATGTAAATTGGATTACGTTAATGCAGTTTGAAATTAATTAAACCGTGTTCTTGGCGATCAGGATTAAATGGTACATTATGTCCTCTGTACAGGAATCATTTGATGGTCGAACTTCAAATAGCGGCGATCGAACGTTGAACATTTGGACGATGTCCAACTTTTCAGCAGAGATTCGCGAAGATCGGTGTGAATACAGTGCAACCTGAATCCCACAGCGATGTCAATTAATAAAAATATAATCATGAAGCTCGACATCGAATAGAAAATTATTTTTTAATAGTGCTAGCTTTCTTATTCTTAACATTTTATCTACCGGAAGCCTATTAATAGGACTTTCAATAATTGTATTTAACAGAATGAAGTTGAAAAAACTACTTTTACATTGTGGTCAGACATGCATCGAATCTGAAAGGAAAACTGCTCGCTGTTTCTCAAACAATTGTTAAAATACATCAAATAGCCACACTGTTAATTATTTAATTTACTTTGTAACATTCGTGTTGATTTTCATAGTGGACAAATTAAAAAATCAACAAATGAATTTGAATCGTCAAATCGCAAGCTAACATTTAAAAAATAAAGTTTTTGTTGTTTGTATAATTGTGGTAAAAAGTGGATGTGAAAATTGAGAGAACTAAGATGAAGTAGATAGGGATGTTCAGTGATCAGACATGCATTGTATCAGGAAGTAACACTGCTCACTGTTCCTGACACAATTTTGAAGATACATTAAATAGCCACACTGTTAGTTGTTCAATCAATTTAGCTATATTCGTGTTGATTTTTATAGTGAGCAGATTATGAGATTGATAAATGAATTTGAATTGTCAAATCGAAAGCTGACGTGTGAAAGATGAAGCTTCTGTAGTTTGTACAATTGTGGTACGACGTGGACTTGAATATTCAGAGAATTAGGATAAAGTAGATAGGGATGATTGGATGTCAGACATGCATCGCTTCGAAAAGATATACTGCTCGCTGTTTCTGACACAATTTTAAAGATACATTAATAGGTCTTTCAATAATTGCTACGTAACAAAATGAGCCTTAAAAAATTGCTTTTACGTTGTAGTTTGTAAGGAAATTATTCATAACCTTACTGAGGATGCCACGTTGATTTATAATAAAAATTTCAATCAGCGTTGAAAGGATCCATTGAAAATTTTTCAATCGTGAACGATGAACCTTAAAAAATTCTGAAATTCTCGCCGGTCGGTAAAGTGTTAATTCTTGCAAACCGATATGAAATGGAAGATTCGAAGACGGACATCGAACAAGAGATTGTTGTCTTCGTGAATAAGATCGATCTGCTCGATAGAAAATGCTGTAAAAATTTCAAGAACTTTAATTACATGTCGTCGAGCGAGTAGTACTATAAGCCGGCCGGATATTCGCAATCCAGCGATGATGGATGGGACCAAAGTCTTTTAACAACAATGCAGAGTGTCGGTGTTCTCGTGTGTCTTCATTATCATTAGAAATCGGGAGCCTGAAAGCTTCGCGAAGATAGCAAGCCGAGCGTTGACACTATCTCGGCGAACACGTCATGGAATTTTGATTAAGATTCTCGAGGTGATAGGGATTTGACGAACGGTTGGAGGTCTCTTATGGTTCCTACAGGAGTTTATGTTGCTGTCGAACATGTTAACGCATAGCCATTTTGAATACCTAATAACTCTTGCCTGCAAGCAAGTGATTGCGATCTTTGTTCATGATCACCTCTGAATACTCGCATTCTCGATGGAAAATGTAAACATGTTCTTCGAGATACGGAGGATAAAGATTACAACACCAATTGAGCTAATCAATAGTAACAAGACCATTCCGATGAGTTGGCTCGTATCAGCCACTAGACATCAATAATATTCGCGTACAGTCTGCGCAAGAATCTGCAAACGCTTTCAATGAAATCGTATCACAGATCTTTGTTCATTACAACAGTCGATAGAACAGATCGTTATCTTCGGTATAATTTATTAGCATCTTGTATTGTTCATTTAAATTGATTTTCTTAAAGCAAAGAATGTAAGGGTAAAGATATTGTTTGTAATCACTGTCTGGATTTCATTATGAGATTCGTAGTATCTTAAATTTATTACATGTGCATTTGTTAATAATTTGTTATCCAGTCCTCCGAATTGTTCGTTCAATTTAGTGTACCTGGTATAGAGGTTTTGCACGTGGGTGCACTGATTGTAATCACGGCATGAATTTGATTGCGTTACAGCATCCATAACTTCTTTTAAATTGTTACATATTGAATTTACTATGTGTCCCTTGATAGTAATTTATTTCGACGTATTTTAAACGGACCAGTAAATTTTAAATATTTAAAATGTAGGGTTCGAGTCTGAAAATACTATTTTCAATCTTTGAATTCATTTTGACTCCAGTGTAACACCCATGGCATTTTAATGTTTGTTAATATTTTGTTAACACCTGCAACAAATACAAACTACAACATAATTAATATTCCACCTTCTCCCTATCTAATTAAAAATATTTAAGAAACATCATATCTAGACATTGGATTTTATGCAATTACGATAAAAACAAGCATAATTTAAAACAGTTTAAAAATCGATTAACAGAATCCATCAATATATTATTTCCGACACTTTAAAAGTATTCCCACAAAGATTCCCAAATATATGAGCTGTTTATTTTGAAAGTGATGTAAATCCATTTATGTTCGAATCGAGATATCGAAGGCTTTGCGGTGGATTAAATTTAAAAATTTGGGTGTCAGTTAGCATACTGGAATCATATTTTTGGGTTTCTAAAGGTGTCAAATTTATCATCTCAATAAGCATAATTAACATTATTTAAGAATATGGAATATTGTAATAGAAAGTAAAAATTCTCGATTATTTACCAATGCAGAAGAATGCGACCGACGAAGACGATAACCGTAAGAAGTTCGATTTTAATTGAAAAATTCGATTGCATATAGGGACCGGCGATCTGTCAATTACTTTCAGATGAATGCTGGATAAAATTTGTGGCACGATCATGCCGACGAGAGTTTTCTCCGAGCAATAGATGAGGAATCGATCTCGCAAGATGGTAGCCGAGGTTCGCACGCTGACGGCGCCAGGAAAACTTTAAATTGAAACGGTGTAGACGGAGGCGTCGTGGAAAGAATACGCCATCGCCTCGGGATAAATTTCTTAGCGGCACCGTCGTCTGGCGAGACCAGATGTAAATTACCCGCGCCCAACTTTCTTTCTTTCTTCGCCGCTTCCTCGAAGCGTTTCGAACACCTTCCACCCTTTTGTCTTCGCGAAAGATTGCAGCCATGGCCGATCGAACGGACAAAGTACGCGTCCGGTTATTGATAAGACGCGGCTCGACGTCGTCGTGGGCTTATTGATTGTTTATTTGTCGCAGATTCTCGACACAAAGAGAAATACACCAGGGACGAATCCAATTCCGATCACGTTTCCTTCTTAACGCGCGTCGCGACGACCATGAAACGATTTACCCGAGGAATTGATGAGTTTCGGATGCACTAGACGATATTTTATTGTCCAGGTACAAATGCATTTTGCATATATAGTTTTACTCTTTTGCTAAAGCGGAAATGGAAGGCTGGCCATTGCAAACTTTACTTTATCGCAATACTCAGCGTTTGCGACTGCGACGAGTGGGCGGAGTACAAAGTGGGAAATGCGTGAAGAAGTTTGAGGACATGTCTTGGGAGATCTTTTTTAACACTTCAATTGTGAGATTTAATTGAACAATCACATTTTGGAATTGTGGAGCAGTGAAAACTGAAGGAATGGAAGAATGTTCATGTTTTAATGAGTACACTTTTATTTTAATCACTGATTTGTGGAATCGAGACTGAATATTTTTATTTTGCAGAATAATTTGCAATGTATTTGAGACTTTGCATAACTAAAGATTGAATTAGAATATTGGAGGAATTGTTTACCAATGAGTAAGAATTATTGCAATGTTATTTCTCTTTCGATTGGATGCGTCTCAATGAAACCCCAATAAAGTTGAATGAAGTTTGCAACTTTGTCAACGTTGAAAAGTGAATGTGCATAACTAAAGATTGAATTAGAAAATTGTGTTAATTATTTCCCAATGAGTAATAAATATTCCAATGTTATTTCTCTCTCGACTGGATGCGTTTCATTGAAACCGCAGAAAAGTTGAATGAAGCTTGCAATTTTACCAACGTTGAAAAGTGAGTTTGCATAACTAAAGATTGAATTAGAACAATGTACGAATTATTTCCCAATAATTAATATTTATTGCAATGTTATTTCTTTTTAGCTGAATGCGTTTCAATGAAACCCCAGTAAAGTTGAATGAAGTTTGTAATCTCGTCAACGTTGTGAAAAGTGATCGCAACAGTACGAACGAACTGAAGAGTGTTCGAGTGTCAGTCTCTTCAATCAATATTTTAGTCGAAGCATAATCTCTAGATCACAGAAACTAGGAATTCTTATCGAAAAATTCTCAGCTCGTTTTTTTTTTTTTTTTTAGTTATCTTAAGTCGTAGTTGAAAAAGTTTTATAGTAATCACTGTTGATTTATAGAAGCTACCGATAAACTACTGATTATATAGCAAATTAACATATTTACAGAAAGGTCGTCCACTGAAGGTAGTCCATTCGTTACAGATACTTAATCGATAAACAGTATCGATAAGACTTGATAATCGGAGACGACACTGAGTCGCAAAATATACGATTTCACGATAATCATTAATACCTGCACTTCAGATTAAATAATGGCTACTGTGTTTCAGGGATTATGCTTCCTGGAAAGAGACTGTTGCAACTAATCGATGTTGCTTGCAATGGAAACAGGAAATGGGGCAATTTTCCTTCTCGGAGAACATCAAGATTTCCTGAACGTCTACAGTCTCAAAACTGCAAAAATTATGGAAACAAAACCATGAGACACTTATTCAATATTTAAAAAATTATTTAACACATTATCTGCCAAATTGACGACCTCAAAAATTGCATAAAATCAAATTTATTTATTTAACGAAGCAGCGATTGAAAACTTTAAATGTATGGTATATAGTTATCTATAAAACTTCTTGTATTCTTCAGTATTCTTTGTATAAAAATTTATTTTTTAACATGGACTAATAATTCTGTGACCCATATATGGTTGACATGGCAGTCAAAGTGTGAAATATCCGACGAATTAACACTTTCTGGAAACGTGTTACTTTCTGAAATTTAAAAACTGCAGAAAATTAAAAGAACACTTTGGTTTGTGCAATTGTTGAATGAAGAAAATTTAAATTAATTACTGATAGAAATAGTGTCTTCCCAGGATTTTAGTATGGACCATTTTTTAATATTGAAAGAATGATTGAAACCGATGAATTAACAGTAAATTTTGCAAATTCGTTTCTGTTTAAAATTCAGAGCTTGCATAAAACGAAAGGAACACGTTAGCTAGTGCAATTGTTGAATGAAGAGACTTAATTAATTACTGACGAAGATAGCGTCTTTCCAGGATTTTATCCCAGACACTTTTTTAATATTGAAACAGCAGATCGCGGCATAATTTTGCATTCTTTGTTCGCAAAATCCTTGAACTCCGCATCTGCAGTCGTCCTTCCGGTCGACAGCGAATTTTCATCCTGTCATTTCAGTGGAAATTTCGCGCAATCCCGTGACATTTACTTTCGAAAATGCGGAAGCTGCCCGGGGAAATGATAAAAAAAAGTACGGCGCATATCCGCCGGCAGACAAATGCGAACGCGAAATTCGCAAGGTTTTCAATCTAGGTTACATGAAATTCGTTTCCCGAGATAAACGAGCTCGTTGTCTAGCCCCATGAATATTCGCGATCACGCGTAACCCTTCCGCGTATGCACGGGAATGCGGAGGATGCACGCGGTTGCTATCGATCGGTCACGAGGTTCAATCGCTGGTCTATGGTCAGATTCTGCATCCTTTTGTCTTTCGCGAATTACTGGAATGCGAATTACAAATCGTCTCGGTAACAAAATTGAAAACGTGAACGGTAAACCTACCAAGTATTAAAACCGACTAGCGAATATTCTTTTTATAAAAATTAGCAAATTAAATTTATTCTGATTTCGTGCAATTTTTATCACAGTATACTATTAAATAAAGAAATCTTATAGATTCCTATAAAGGCAATTTTGCAACTTCAATAACTGCTAAATAAGAAATTCGAAAAGGCAAATACATGCTCGTCCAAATTGCGAAAGGAATGTAGGGGATGAAACTGCATAATTTATTTTAGAAAAGCCATAGAAATTTGTTAGGAAGTGTAGATTGCGATTTTTAGATAGTCTCATTATAAATTATAATTTATCTCGTTAAAATATGAGCGTAGAATTTATATGCATGTCCAAGTTGTGATAAATAATGGACTAAGGGATGAAATTTATAAAATGAATCGATTAGATCTATGAAATTTGTTGGCGAACGTAATCATGTTTAAACACTGGCGTGAGGTGGCCTGTTCTTATTTTATCATTATTTTGCTTGTTTGAACTCGTGTACATGTGCAGATTTAAATAGGGAATGGATTAAAGGGTTGAAATTAGAAAAATTGCGAACATAACCATGCTTGAACATCGTCGTAGATAATCTTCTAATTTACCAACGCTTTGATGGTGCGATTCCTATTACAATTGAACTACTAACATAGTCGTAACAATGATTTTATTGAATCAGCTTATGATTCTGTTAGACAAAAAATGTTTAAGCGATGAATATTAATTTTCAGCTGATTTCCATTCTTTAAAAATAAATGCACATTAAATAGAATCGTCTATACATTTATCAAAATCCTTAAAATCATCTGACTATTTACAAGAATAATTTGTAAACCTGTGATCATTACGACTTGCTAACCGTTCAGATAATTCCCACGTTGCAATAAAGTCGCGATAAGTGCTACCACTTCAGATTCGAAACGTTATCGTGTATATACACGAGTCGAAAATCGTGGCCCTAGAGGGGTATACCCTGCAGTAGTTATTCTGTAGTTAGTAGAGCAGTTGAAATAATTTAATTTTATATTTTAATTTGGAGATTATGGCATTTATCAGGAATTCGCTGTTATATTAGAGGAGCTGCTATATTAGTAGAGCAGTTTCTACTGTTTTGCGATTTCACTGCTGTATTAGTAGAGCAAATACTGCTATATTAGTAGAGCAGATACTGCTATATTCTAGTGGAGCAGTTGAAATAATTTAATTTTATATTTTGATTTCGAAGTGATGGCATTTATAGGGAACTTTCTGTTATATTAGGGGAGGTGCTATATTAGTAGAGCAGTTTTCACTAATTCGCGATTTCACTGTTATATTAGTAGAGCAAATACTGCTATATTAATAGAGCAGGTATTTGCTATATTTTAGTAGAGCAGATGAAATAATTTAATTTTATATTTTGATTTCCAAGTGATGGCATTTATTGGGATTTCTCTGTTATATTAGTGGAGCTGCTACAATAATAGAATAGTCTTCACTGTTTAGAGATTTTACTGTTATACTAATAGAGCTGCTATATTAGTAGAGTAGATACTACTATATTTTAGTAGAGCAGTTGAAACGATTTAATTTGACAATGTTTAAATTTCGAGATTATGATATTTATCAGGATTTCTCTGTTGTATTAGTGGAGCTGCTACAATTATAGAATAGTTTTCACTGCTTCGTGATTTTACTGTTACACTAATAGAGCTGCTATATTAGCAGAGCAGATACTACTATGTTTTAGTAGAGCAGTTGGAAGGATTTAATTCCGTAATGTTTTGATTTCGATTGGATGGCATTTATCGCGATCTCGCTGTACCATTGTCCAGGACAGTCTCGATCAAAATGGACGTCCGAGCCGGTGTCGATGAACTTATCGGTGCTTTGATTTCCGATCAGACAGACGATGTTGATACAAAGCTAATTTACACATTACTATTACGCAAGAATCCTGATTAAAACCGAAGGTCCGCGGCGGTCCGATCGAATCTGCGGTACGGGCACCGCGAGCAAAACAAAAAGCTCGCAGATTGCTATCGTTTATTACGCTTCGTCGATACGTCTATATGTAATCACACTGTGTCGGTTGATACAGCCAATGATAGTTAATGCGACACACGCTGTCTGTAATCAGACGGCCGAGGCACAGTCGCGGCGCGTCGCCTGTACGTCTCCGTTCATTTTGCACGATCAACTCGAAGCGGTCGGATCGGAAGCGCTATATCGAACAATAAATCCGAACAAAAGGTAACAGTCAACATTCATCCATTCCGTAACAACGTTCGAACGCACTCTGCCTCTTTCAATGCGAAAATAAAAGACCAACGCCGGAGACACTTGGACTTATGGGGCCAATCGAGCTGGCCCTTTGTGAATCAACAAAACGAGGAAACTGTGAGTCGTGTGTATACAATCAAGCTGACGCTTGTCAATTAACCACTAGCACGAAGCCATACTAGATCTCCTGTTCGTAATATCATTCTTGTGGCGAACAACAAAATTCAATGAGTAAAACAAATTCGAGTAAATCATCTTCTATTCGCAAGGAAATTATAATTACTTAAAAAATCACCAATAAGTATCTTTTAATTTGCTCTCGTTTGCATAACATTTTACTAGTATTTAACAGCAAAATTCAATGAATACAACAAATTTGAGACACTCATCTTTCATTCACGCAGAATTTATACTTACGAGGGAACATATTCAGATGCGAAAATCCGATTTTGATGAAACTTATATATTAAACTTAATATATTGTTTAAACAAAAAATTTTTGTTAAAATTTTCTTGCGCGACTACATTTCCCATTGAAAAATACACAATTTAAAAAGAAATTCAAATTTTTTCGAGCTCTGGTTTCTGAGATATCTCAAAAAATATGATTTTGAGCCCCAAATTTGAGGGCTGTTTTCACCCCTTCAATGTGGATGGTTGCCGCTAAAATAGAACACATATGAAATATTTTTCTAAGAATTATAAGCTCCCACAAGTTTAGAAAATCACTGATGGGAGCTATTGATTTGTTCTCGTTTGCATATTTTACTGGTATTGAGCAACATAATTGAATAAATACAACAAATCCGGGGCAATCATCGTTCATTCACAGGAAAATTATAATTTCTTAAAAAATCACCGATAAGTATCTTTTAATTTGCTCTCGTTTGCAAAACGTTTTATTAGTACTTAGTAGAAAAATTCAATAAATACAACAAATTCGAAACACTCATCTTTCATTCACGCGGAATTTATACCTACTTAAAAAGTCATTGATGCGAGCTATTAATTTGCTCTTGTTTGCATATTTTACTAGTACTTTTAGCAGGAAAATTCAATAAACATAACAAATTCGGTAAACCATCTTTTATTCATAAGGAACCCGGCACTTACTCCAAAAATTACTGATGGGAGCCATTAATTTGCTTTCTCCTGCATAATGTTGTAATACTACTTTGCAGTAAAATTTAGTAAATATAACAAATTCCATTAAATTATCTTTTATTCATAAGGAACCGGGTACTTATTTAAAAAATCACTGATGAGAGCTATTATCTTGCTCTCTCCTGCCTAATGTTGTACTAAAACTTAGCAGCAAAATTCGATAAATACAACAAATTCACCAATTCGCTAATTTTGAATTTTTAAACCACTCGAAGCACTGTGATTTACCAAAATCATGCTCTTCGTAAGCTTCAACGAGCATTCAATGCGATTCCGCAGCAGTTTTCCTCAAATAGTAGCAGAAAATCGATGCCATCCGCAAATCGTAATTTCCAGACACAAAATTCGACATGTTCAACCCTATTAAAATCTGTATTGCTGTATAAAATTTGCATGGTTGTGAGTAGAAAATCTTTGTCAGACGTCGCAGCAAGAAAATGGCGTCAATGACGCGGTTTAACAGTAACTACATTCACAGCTATCGCCACGTATGGTCAAATTCCGTTTTCACATTTACAAACCTGGTAATAATAATTTGATTAATCCTCTTAATTAGGAATATAACAGATTTACACGATGAGATGGTTCTGAAATAATATCGAACACTTTGAATTGCAATGGGGTAAAGAAAGGAAGAAAGTTTTCTTCAAATGACAACAGAAAATCAATGCCATCCGCAAATCGTAGTTTCCAGACATAAAATTCAACGTGTTCAACGCTATTAAAATCTGTATTGTTGTATGAAACTTGTATGGTTGCGAGTTGAAAATCTTTGTCAGATGTCGAAGCAATAAAATGGCTGTTTGACGGTGACATTTTTTATGGTATTCACAGACAGGTCAAATGTTTTCACGAAACCTCTCGTGTCGATAATCTTCAATAAATCCCAACTAATAAAATTCCCTGTATACTCGGTCCTCGACCCAGCAAGAACTCGATACCTTGAAAAATCATTGATAAAAGCTTTCGGCGGTGTTCGTGGAAAGGTCGGAAAGTTTCGTGTTTCGCACGAAGGCGCTCGCTATCGATAAACCGGTCCCGAAACGATTTTTCCCGGTTTAGCGAGCAACTGGTGCATCGCTCGAACGCCTCCGCGCGTAATTTATGTGCGTGCAGCTGCCGTTTTAATTAAAACGCCGGCCGAAAGCGGATTAGGCAATAAAACACCGCATCAGGCAACTGTATCGTCCGCGAGTTCTCCCGTAAACTTCGCCACCGGAAATCGGATTTCTGATTCCATTTCCTTCCCGCGATTTCATACCGCGAAACGTAAATCCTTCGCCCCACCCGTAGAGAATAAAGAGGCGAACTTGCTTCTGGCGGATGCAACGAGACGGAAACTAAGTAAAAATAGGCTTTCGGGTAAGCTAGAACCCCGAAGACAATTAGCGGAATTTATAGCGGAGTTCAGCGGGCCTTGTACGACTAGTTCCACAAGCAAACTCGAAGCAGAGGCCAGTTATCGACACACGGCACCCGAAACCGATAACGGATACCAAGATCCTGGTATTACTCTCGCTCCGCGTGCCAGCCGAGGCTCGCAGATACACAGTGTCCCATAAGACAGGACGAATACAGCGATTATGGTCGGAAAATGAAGACAAAGCGTGGAGGTAGATTTTCTTATAGTTATGCCCCCGGACCTTTGGGAAATTTAACCTCTGGCACTCGAGTGGCGACTCTGGGGCGCCAGGAAAAATTGCTGCACTGTTATTTAAAAGAATTTTAACATCGATATCTTTTTGTCTAAGAAATTGATAAAGACACTATACTTATATCTGCAAATAAAACGATATAACAAGGGGGTCTTCCAGTCATGAACCACGGGCTTCCAAAAATTCACGAATCAATCGCCAGTCTGTAATGCCTTAAGACACAAAAATAAATTTCGGTCCAGCTTCACGCAAGCAATATTTATATCGCATAAAGATTCCCCGTCCAATGATGACTTTCACAAAAATATCTTCCATACCTCAATTAAATTTCCGCTTCTACCCCTAACAATTTAAGAGAATCAACCCCAGAACCCAGTCCCCGGACCCCCAAAGGTCCCCCAATTTTTCTTACATCCTAGACAACCGTCGTTCAGTTTAGTCACCCAGTAGATGAAAGGGTAGAGGGCAGTCGAACGCGAGGAATGTCCCGATTGCCATAACCAATCCCTCCGATGGCTCCTCGGCGAACTATCGGAACGCGGAGTTCCTCGTTCGGTCTGGTATTGATTAGCCATCACTTTCAGATGACGCCTCTACCTCGGTGGGTGTTGCTGGCGTTGCTGTTGGCCGGCGTCGGGGCGCATCCCGCCGAGCACGCATGCGTTCGTCTCTGCGTTGCTCAGAAGATGATCGCTGGTGTGGCGAGAGGCTGCCACGACCACCGGAGGTTCGTCCTTCAGTCGAGCGGAGGCCGGTTGCCGTCACAGCAGCAGCTCCTCAACCTCTGTCTGATACCGTGCGGTGAACCTGGCTCACCTAACAGCCTGCGATACGACAGCTCGGTGACCTGTCGCGTCTACAGACGAGCCCTGATCAGGGACCACGGTTGCCATTGTGACCGGAAGACTGGCAGCCTCCTCCAAAGCGACCGCGTCGTCTACGAAACTCGGCCGCAGGATGCCGACCATCGTCCTCCGCGGAAGTCCTTCATCTTCTTCCTGAACCGTCCGAAGAAACTTCACCAGGCCCCGGAGGATCCTCCGAAATCTTCCCAACACTGGAGGAACACTCCCTCGGAGGATAAAATGAAGTTAGCCGAGGAGTCCGAAGACGATCGCTTGGGGATTCGAAGGAGGCTCGACCCCAGAGTGACCTCGAACTTCAACCCCGAGAGCCTCGATGCGTCCGGGTCCGCGGACTCGCCTGTTGACTGGGATTTGTGGTGCATGGCCCAGTGTGACAACGGCCACGGTGGTAGCGCCTGCAACTGTGACCTCATCCCCTAAACAGAGGACCGAAGATGGACCTTGTAGGACTCGCTGGCCGGGCACGAATTAACATATCTCGTAGATTAGACGACTAGCGTAAGTCTTATTGGTAACACTGTTTCCGTTCCCGTCTCTTCCGCGCTCGATCATCCTCTCGCCGTGTCCTGGACAGTTTGTGATCTTTCGGAGATTCCATCGATCGTTAAAAACGGTTCACGACGATCGTCGGAGACTTTCTCCGACGAGATGGTCGGGCTTATACGTTAGACGCTTAACCGCTTTTAGGCTTAAGAGTTTTCTCTACGCTAGGTCCGGTTCACGCGCGTCCAGAGACGAAGCCTCGTCGAAGGGCGGAGCGTCTTGTTCGGGGGATCGACGGAGCCCGCTTCTCGCGTGCTTATCGAACACCCTGGCTCGACCCGGTTGTTCTTTGATCGAGAATCGTCCCGGAATCTCGCGACGGTACACGCGTCGAGGCGTGTGAACGGACAACGACGTGCGATGTGTGTATTATGCAATAAATTGATATTTATACGGGAAAACGCGATGCGACGTCGTGCAACGTGCATCGACGTTGTCTGCGCCTAGTTCCTCGATCCCTGAGACGACCGCGCATGGTCTCTCGGACTTTCACACCGATGGCTGTAGCCTGTCCGCGAATTAACGTTACTCGACGATTAAAGAGTAATTGACGATTACTTAACCTAGGATTTCGATTGCAACTCGGAGGATGCGTGCGTTTTGGTCCCCCATCTTTATTTTCACCTTACGCTTGCGTGCGAGACCGAGGATTTAGGCTAGTTAGGAGTTGGTTGGAATTGTGGCAGCTGCGAGATGGAACTGTACAGACATAATTTTGCATTTCCTTGCATTGATAATTTGATTGATTATTGTCTTTTTCATTGAAACTTAGACAAATTATTAGAGCGAATGGAATTTAATATTTCAATTTAACATTTAACATTTAACATTTTCTTGTATTAATGATTTTAATGCATTCAACATCGTACGTAAATATTCTCGAAGTCTTTTTCATTGAAACTTAGAAGACGATGTACCATGGATTATTAAATCGAATGGAATTTAACATTTGGTCAAAGTCATCTTCGCCATTTGGGAGAAGGAACAATTGCACAAACATAATTTTGCATTTTCTTGCATTAATAATTTTAATACATGTTAACCAGCGTGCATAAATATTTTGAAAGTCTTTTTCATTGAAATTTACAAGACAAAGTACTATCAATTCTTTATCGAACGGAATTTAGAATTTAGTTAAAATCGTCTTCGCCAATTACGAAATGGAAGCACTGTACAGACATAATTTTGCATTTTCTTGCATTAACAATTTTAATACGTTCGCTATCGTACGTAGATATTCTCAAAGTCTTTTTAACACCGCACCTTGTGAAAAATGTGCAATCCTGACTGGCGGTGATTTCGTTTCGCAAAGGAACGAGGTAGAATCGCGAATCGATTGAATCCGACCGAATTGATCTAACCACGAGGAAATGGGCGAGGAGGAGAAGCGATGTCTCAGGGGTTCAGACTATTACTGTATCATAGTAGACTAGGTTTTACACGACTCCTCACGATGTACTTAAAGTTTAGAGAACGGATATCGATGCACAGGAAACGATAAGAATGTAGCTTTGACTTGTACGTACAACGAAGTAGAAACTGTAACGAACGATAGGTAACGTTCGGAATCTATTGTAAATTATTCTGCGAGCGTGTTTAATAACGTCAAATACGATTAAGTTAGAATAAGGAGAACGAAATCCATGTCTTCCATTCGATAGGTTATTTGCTGCGCGTGCAACACGCGACTAGGGCAACAATGTGAGTACTAGTTATCGTTTAAGCTATTAGTTGAACACCGACGATCGCGACGAGGGGATTAGCCCTTAGCCCTCCAATGGCGCCTCTGAGACTACAGTAAAAATTCCCTTACTGTTACTTGAAGCAGCTTTTACATCACTACGTTTGCATTTGACACTAGAACAGCCGAAACAGTCATTCCGACTGATCCCTAGCATTTTCTTTTGCAATTATTGAAGTTATAAAAATGGCATTCTTCAAATAGCAATAGAAAATCAATGCCGTCTGCAAATTGTATTTTCCAAGCACAAAATTCTATTAAAAACTGTGCTGTTGTATGAAACTTGTATGATTGTGAGTTTAAAATCTTTATCGGATGTGAAAACAAGAAAATGGCGTCAATGATGCGGTTTGAGGATAACTGCAGTCATAGCTAGCGCCACGTATGGGCAAATTCTGGTGTCATATTTACAAGTCTTGTATTAATAATTTCATTATCCTTTTTAATAGTACAATTGCCGAACTAGTCATTTCGACTGGTCCCTAGCTTCTTCTTTCGCAATTATTAAAGTTATGAAAATGTTTTTATCAGAAATTTTCGAATGCACTTCTTTAACTCTTTAACTGCCATGTAACCCATATATGGGTGACAGAATTCGTTGTCCATGTTTAAAAATAAATTTGTACGCTAATACATTCGTTGCATTGAATTTAGTTGATATTTGAAGAATACAAGAAGGTTGATAACTATGTGCCATTCGTTTAAAGTTTTCAATCGCTGCTGCCTTAAATAAATTAATTTGATTTTATGAAATTTTCGAGGTCGTCAATTGCGCAATTAATGTGTTAATGACGTATGTCATTATCATGTTACCACAAGAATTGTATGAAGTTTAAATAGATGCAGTCTCGTTATTACTACAAAGCAATGAACATCGTTGGATTTATTGTTCGGTAGTTCTAGTGTTAACAATTTACCGACCGGCGATTATTTTATAATTTTTTAACTTTTTAATAGATCATTTCAACGCTGGCTGCAATTTTTATTATAAACCAGCAAGACATCCTCAGTAATGTTATTTAATAATTTCGTTAGACATTGCAATGTAGAAGCAGTTTTTAAGCTTCGTTTTGATAAATCACAATTATTGAAAGTCCAATTAACACTTTGACTGCCATGTCACACACATATGGATGACAAAATAGTTCGTCCATGTTTAAAAATAAATTAGTACATTAACATATTCGTTGCACTATACTTAAGATCTGGAGAATCGAAAGAGATTTTAAATTTTTAATTGTTGATTCGTTAAATAAATTACTTGGATTTTGTGGAATTTTCGAAGTTGTTGGTTGGGCAGTTAAAGTGTTAACAAGCTTCCGGTCGGTGAAGTGTTAAGAAGTTGGTAAAAATGGAAATGTTGAAGTACAAGTAATGGTAATAAACTTTATATTCGCGAGTAGAAATAAATAAAATACGAGGGAACTATTTTAGGTCGAAGGGATCTTTCGATTTTGGAATTAAAATTGCTTGGAGTGCTAAGGGTTAATGCGATTAGGTGAACGAGAGAGCGGTCAATCGTGCCCCTCGTGCGATGCCGCGTTCGTTTATTTCTAGTGTGCCGTTCAAAAACGTTGTGACGCGACAATAAGACGTAGATCGTAGAATGCCTGCGCGATGTAACCACGTTTCTCGCACACTTTTGACCGTGAATCCGTCTGAACGAAGAAGCTTCCTCGAAGGTCATCCCTTTGTTTTCGATATACAGATTATACATAATAGTTGTAGAGGGGATGGGGAACGGAGACCGCATCGAAATCACCGCTGAAACTCGTCAAAAGTGCGCGAAAGACTCGAGCAGATTATTATCTGGGCTATAGTTCTTAAGTGCTTTGTAAATATTTCTACGGTTAACGAATATTGTAATTATACGTTTTATCGAGGAGTCGAAAACGAGATGCTAGTTTGTAAGATTACGAATAAATTTATGGAGTTTAATGTTTGTTATCTTCGCGCACTGTATCGTTCCATCTTTCTGTGCAACGAGCCTAAGCGATGGCGAGCATGATAGAATATATATATACTGGTTTCGCCGGTTGGACAATTTATGCGCCGATGTATTCGCTGACATTGTAAACTTTGTACCATTTACGTTAACGATTGTACATTGTGTGTGTATATATATATATACATATATATACATATTAATATTCGCGTTGTAAGCGACTGATACTAACTTTATGTTTTGTCATACGATAAATAAATAATATGATGTCGTACGTGAATTTGTTGACGCCGTTTTATTTTATTGCTACCATATTGAATTATTACCAGGTTTGTAAATATGAAACCGGATCTTGACCATACGCGGCGCTAGTTATTACTGTAGCTAAAGTCAAATCGCGTCTCCGGCGCCATTTTCTTATTTCAATATCTGATAAAGATTTTTAAGTCGCAACCATACAAGTTTCATAAAAAAACACAGCTTTTAACAGCGTCGAACATGTCGAATTTTGGCAGGGAACGTATTAAAGAATATTTTGATTATTATTAAATTATATTATTAAAAAATATGAAAAATTTCATTCATATCTGTACATTCGTAGAGTCGTTTACTCAGTCTTTTGTTAGACAAGTTAATTTTATAAATCTGTCACAAAGACTTTTTGTGTTATCCTGAATTTCAGGATTTTCCTTCATTTTGAATTTCATAACCATACGTTGGATTTAATTCTATTCGTTAATTCCCAAAACCTCTACAACTAGCATTGATCTCTTAGATTGCAGCATCGAGTCAGACTCGTGAAAAGCTATCAAACTAAATCAACTAACAACATATTAAAATTATATAAAATATATGCATTACATATGTGTTTGATTTACCTGAATATACGTTTTCCCAGGTAAAAATTCTCTGCGATGCACTCTTGTAGCAGTCAGAATAAAATTAAAAGGACTCAGCTGTTTCCATTCACTCGTTTCTTTCCTTCGTTACTTGCAACACTAGAACACATGAGGTTAAACCTTTGCACTCGAAACAATTTCAAAATCGAAACAATATTTTTACCTATAATAGCTCCATTATAGATAGTTTATTTCCTTTCGTATATATGCAATTAATTACTATTACTTGTACGTAGAAGATTAAAAGTGTTGGGTATTTCTTAACTGCAAACTTCGCGATGTAAAAGTTGTTTAAATAGTATGGCAATTTTTAGTGCATCCTTAGAGGCGCCAAACGAGTACTAAGGTTAAAACTCTTTCGACAGCAGCGCCATTGAAGAAGTATAGTTCCGGAAGATTAGCTCAGCCGATATAGTGGGAAGTTTCATAGAAATGGTAAGGGGTTCTGATAAATAAAAGTTATGAAAGTTGGGAGCTATATAAAATACATTGAGTAATTAGTTTATTTCTATCAGCTGTTTCCATATTTTATATTCTATTTCTATAAGCTGGTTGTGACGTATACTATGAATTTATTAAAAAATGAAACGAGTTCTGTTCCTTGCTAAAGTTAATATATAAAGTTCAACAAACAGTGACTTCCGGTGTGAGCATTATTCTCATTTCCTTATTGTTGAGAGAGAATTATTATTATAAATTATTAGTATAATAAAAATTTCTATTTATCATTAAGAAAAGGTTTAGATCCTTTCTGATCGATAAGTCAAACGTCTAACAGAACTTTTTCTTTTCTTTTACTGATATATTCATTGTTATTGGTAGTAATAACAAAAATATAAAATGCTTAAATCTTATAATAAATCTAATAATAAAACTTATAATTAAATCTAATAGTGAAACTTATATCTGTATGTTAATTAGACTTACATGCTACTTGTTGCACTTTTTAATACATTTATATTATAGTTGGATATCGTTTTTATTACGGTATTTATTAAATATTTTTAACAATTTTTGGTTCGCTTAAAAAATAACTTACGACCAATGAAACTTCTTACTAGGAGACAGTGGCGTCATCGTGCAGCAATTTGTCTTGATGCGTTCACAGACTCGAGTTTCAGATTTAAGTCCAAGATGGCGACAATAATATTCGTCTAATAGTTTGAACGTTTCGACGCTGCGAGAAATGGCGCTGAATGCAGACTACATAAAGCTAACAATATTTAAAAACAAACTAAATTAACATTCATAGTGGTTGAGGGTGTACTGCAGATTTTTATGCGAAATAAGAATTGTCTGATTTAATTGTAAGATAATATAATGTCCATCATTAAGACATTTCTTTCAACATAGAACATTTTTATACTGCGGAATTCTGTTAACATTATTTATTTAACGTTAAAACTGTGTTTTGATTCAATAATTGAATTTATATTAATTTATAAATTACGTAATTGGTGATATTTATATTTTATGTACATTACGTGATTGGTAATATGAACACTGTTTTGAAAAATGGTTTTGTAATTTTCACTGGCGCCCCAGCAGTCGTCATTTGTCTGCAAAGGATTAAATGCACTTCTTTCAATAATTTTAATAAATAGGGGAATATTTAATAATATTATTAAATCTGTTTTACAGTTTACTGTTTTAAATTGTAATTCTCAATGCTTAACGAAGACATTTTGGGTATAAGACTACGATGTGTAAGTATGTCGCGTTTATTTACTATGATTAGGTTTCAAAGATGCCTCGAAGAATCTCTTTAAAGTCGAGGCAAATTTCATGTGCTGACAATTTCCAAAAATCGAGTCACACTTGACCATACTGACAGTCAAGTTTTATCAGTCTCTCAATAATTACTAACTAATAATAATTATTAAAAAATAACTCAATAATTCTTTCGAACCTAATTTTGTCCCTGCCACAAAGTACCATCATATTCTTTTATTTTAAGCCCACAAATGTTTAAAAATCCCTGCAGAAAAGCATTGAAAAATTAGCTCCAACTATCTGAGCAAGCTGGAATTAAACTTGACCATGCTGACGGTTAAAATTTATCCTAGTCTCTCAATGTGAAACAATATTTCTTTTTGAACTTCCGTGTCCCTACAAAAAAGTGCCATTATATTCCTTTATTTTAAGCCCATAAATGCTTAAAAATTCCTGCAGAAAAGTATTAAAAAATTGACTCCAACTACCTGATCAACCTGGATTCAAATTTGACCATGCTGACGATCAAGGTTTATTCTAGTCTCTCAATGTGAATCAATAATTCTTTTTGAATCTCTGTGTCCCTATAAAAAAAATGCCATCATATTTCTTTATTTTAAGCCCACAAATTTTTAAAAATCCCTGCAGAAAAGCATTGAAAAATTAGCTCCAACTATCTGAGCAAGCTGGAATTAAACTTGACCATGCTGACGATCAAGGTTTATTCTAGTCTCTCAATGTGAAACAATATTTCTTTTTGAAACTCTGTGTCCCTAAAAAAAAGTGCCATTATATTCCTTTATCTTAAGCCCACAAAAGTACAAACATTCTCCAAACAATATCTTTCAAAACGCCCTCAACTAACCTGCCCAAAATCTCAATTAAACCGAGCATCAAAAACTTATCTTACCGTCGTGTACCGAATGATCGACCAACATCAAACATGCAATAAATAATTGTTAACAACCAAGTAACAAAGATCCCTAACGTTCAACCATGTCTCGCTTTGAACACCCTTTTCCTAGCCACAGATCGTGATTTCTCCAGGGACAAAATTCAATCAGAACATCTGATCTAATTAACGTTCCTGATAGCTTGTCCCGTGTAACAATGTCTCGCCACGTACAACGAATCGTGGTCGGCGTCTTATAAAAGCCGATCCGTCTTCCAGAAACGACAGAACAAGCTCATCCGCTCCTTCGAGAAGACATCACAGCTTCAGGTATCCTCCGAGTCGGCTACTTCATAAAACTATCCGTTGTAGAATCGCTTGCTTTGATCATTCGAGTCTTTTCTCCGGTTCGAACATCTGCGAAGAACGTCCCAGCATTATCGTTTACTGTAAAGAATTTTCACATTTCGAGAGATCGATCGGATGTTAGACGAGTTCCTTGACGAGCACAGTTGCGAATAATGCGACCCGTCTGTCTTTGACGGAGACATTTATCTCGAGCCGTTTCCTCCGGTATAAAAGCTCGAGACTTTTGCCTTGTTTGCAACATTCTTTCATCAACTTCCGTACAAGTCTCTGCCTACTTCGTAAGTAAGTTGGTCGCATTCACAGTAAATTCTCAAGCTCGTTTCGGGTCGAGGTCTAGAGGCATAGCTCGTATTCTTTGCTATAAAATTGTTTCTATTTGTTACTATAAAATCATCGCGGTTCCTATATCGTTTCAAGCAAACCAAAACCCAAATCATCAAAATGGTGTCCACTCGCATCTTCCTCGCCATCTTCGCCGTCGCCGTCGTCCTCGCCGTCGCCGTGGACGCTGCCTACCGGAAGCCGCCGTTCAATGGCAGCATCTTCGGCAAACGATCCATCGCCGAAACCAGTAAGTATAATATCTTTGATAATCGTGCAGGAGTTTCGTATGCCATACTATAATTGGTTGGATTTTAATCAAGAGTTTAATGCATATTGTAATTTATTTATGATTCCTCACTTGCAAATTGGTTTCAAAGTCTAAAATATTATGAAACGATTTTTGTCTTCCGACTTTCGTAATGCTTAACATTTTTAGGAACACTTTGTGGCACCGAAGATCATTTTCTGATATATTCGAAAATTTTACAGAGTTTCTATTGCCTCTTGTCCTACGAAATACTTTTACATCTCTATCGAGTCAATTTTAATTGTATTCATATATTTTTTTAATGTTCCGCCTTTCTAACATTCTATGCAATTGGTAGTGTTAGATCTCTGCCCAATGTATTCGTATCTTTTCATAATTTCTTCACTGTCTAAAATTCGAAACGGTGCACTTTTTCTGTAAAATCATTTAAAAATAGATTCATATCTTCTCTTCGTCGTTTTCATTGTCTTCAATTTTATGAAGTGCTCCTACGACTGTATGTGATCATTTTAAAATGTATATATAATTTTTGCAATTTTTTGGTCTGACTAAAATTCTAAGATGTACATTTCACCTGTAAAATCATTTGAAGCTAGAATCATATTTTCTTTTCGTCATTTCCACTGTCTAACATTTTACGAAGTGCTTCTACGAATTTGTGCAATCGTTTCAAAATCTATTCATATCTTTGACAAGTCTTTTTCCTATGTCGAAAATTCTAAACTGTATATTTTCTCTGCAAAATCATTTAAAGCTAGAATCATATTTTCTTGTTTCGTTTTCACTGTCTAATATTTTATGAAGTACATTTAAATCTTTACTGTGTCACTTGAAGGTTCATTTGTTTTTGACAAAGTTACTGCTCTCATTCAAGCTTTTATATTGCAATTGCTCCGAGGCTTCTTACTAATTCGCTAAATCCTTCTGCAGATTACGAAATCACCAACCGAGTCCTGTCATCGATTTGCGAGACTGTCGCCGAAACATGCAACGCATGGGAAGCTCGCCAGCTCACCAACTGAAGATACCAAACCGACCAGGATCCACTTCGTATACTATCAATGCCGCTTGTTCGCCTTATCAACGTTTAATAATACGCCGACAAAGCTTCGCAAATTTCTTACTTATCGATTAGATGTTCTAAAACTCGTCGCATCGTCCAAATCACTCGTCCTTATTAAAACGCTCGTCTGAGGCTTCGATTAATCTACTCTAAACTGTACGTTTCTCATACAATAAAATGTCAGAGTTTTTTAAGATCAATTTACCACAATTATTTACGATCAAATAGTTCGTAAAAAATGTCCATCCCCGTCTAAAGAATCCTTAATGTATCCGATTAATTTCAACTCTCATTTTCAGTATTTTATTTCATAGCATAGTAGTATTTTTGTTTTACAAATTTTGAAAAGTAATTAACGATTAAGAGCTTATAAAATTGTTTACTTTGTGCATTATCGAGTGAAAACTCTTCCGATGTTTTAAAGAATTGATTGTGCACAGAATCCTTGATGAATGTTCAATAGCAATTGGAATCCTAAATCAACGTATCCCTTGCAATAAAATATTTTAGAATTTCTTTCCGGATTAGAATCAAAAATAAAATTTTTTAAGCTACTTTTTTACCTAGCATGATCGTTTAAGATCATATGTATCCATTGGTAAAACGTATATTAACATAGGTACTCCTGTATGGATTATTTCCTGCGAAATAATCAAATAAAATTCAGAAAAGTGATAATTATACTTTTCCACAAATTATTTGACTAATCCTTCGAATGCATGAGAAATCTTTTAAAGCTTCTCCTTTTGAAACTTCGGATTATCTTTGCGTTCGACAAAGTGGTAACATTATTCAACTTATTATTGATAAGTAGTCAATGTGAAAAGTAAGTGATTTTAGCAAAGGAATTCTCGAAATAAAATCATTTTCGTAGCGAATAGTTCAACGAAACTTCTTCCCATATCTGAAATGTAGATCGAACGATTTAGTATGGAGAGCACGTTTCATTCACCTACCCGGATAAGGGTTATAATGCTTGCAGCACGTAATCCGAAAATCATTTCGTAACAAATGAAGGGTACAACAATTGTCAATCGCATTGGCATCTTCATTTACGCTTAGTAAATTTCATTAATTAATTGTATACTATCTCCTGTGACAAAACTCCTATAATTCTTTGAAAATTTCACTGTAACATTATGCAATGCAATTTCTACCATGTTTCAGGTTAACAATAATTACCAAAACTAAACGTAAATAATATTCATTTACTTTAATTCTTAGTTATTTTATATTTGCATCGGCATCTTCATTTACGCTTAATAAATCTTATTAATAAATTGCATACAATCACATTGAAGCTTTGACAATACTTCTGTGGCAAAACTCCTTCTATAATTCTTTCATAACTTCACAGTAACATTATCAAGTGCAATTTTTACCATGGTCCAAGACAACAATAATTACCAAAACTCAAACTAAATAATATTCATCTATTTCAATTCTCAGATATTTTACATTTGCATCGGCATTTTCATTTACATTTAATAAATCTCATTAATAAATTGCATACAATCTCCTTGCAGCTTTGGCGACACTTCTGTGACAAAACTCCTTCTATAATTTTTTCAAAATTTCACTGCGACATTATCAAGTGTAATTTCTATCATGTTCCAGGTTAGTAATAATTACCAAAACTCAACCTAAATAATATTCATTCCCTTTAATTCTTGGCCTTTTCGCATTTTAATCGACATCTTCATTTACACTTAATAAATTTCATTAATAAATTGCTACAGACCACCGTGCAGCTTTGACAAAACTTCTATGGCAAAACTCCTTCTAAAATTCTTTCAAAACTCCACAAAAATTTTGACACTACCAACCGTAGTTCTTTCCATGTTCTAAGTCAACAATCATCGCCAAAAATCAAGTAATACAATATTCACTAACTTCAACCTAAACCAGACCGTTTAAAACAAAACCACCACATTCAAACACGGACAAAAATTTCCCAACAGCGTCCGCTTGAACGGCAAATTAATTCCGAAAAATGGGGGAGCGAACAAGTCCTCGATTCACCGTATCGACACGATCGAAATACTTAATTAATCGTCGATTCGATGATAAATAGGAAACAGAAGCAGGATGCGGCGTCAGTGTATCGTGAACAGACAGCAAGGTGAGTATAGCACACGAGCCGAGAAACCGTGTTTCAATTTTCTCTGGTTTACATTATCTGGCTTCCTCTCTTACACGCGTAACCTGTTTCCAAGTGTGCGCGTCACAAAAGGGGAAACACATCAAATTATTTCCCCCTTATCATTTTATATAATCAAACCTTCGCGTGGAAATAATCGAAACAATTCTAAATATTGTTACGATGGTTCGACAAAATAAAATAGCTGGGATGCAAAACTACCCCGCGGTGAACATCCCCTAAAGAAACGTTAGAAACTAGGGGTTACGACGATTGTGTAGCCAGACAACTTAATAGTTATTTATCTGGCAAAAGAAATTTACGAAATTCTACTTTACACTCTGACTGCTGAAATTCTTTCCCACATTCTCTGCAATGAATGCAAACATTAATAATAAATAATAAATTAGTACAATGATATTGTAATTAAAATGTTAAATACTTCAAGAGATTTGTCTTTGAAAAACGCACAAATAACAAGTTTGAAGTTTGTGAAAATATCTTGGACATTTTTTAAACATTAGTATAAGTAAGTTCTGATCAACTTGACAAATTTTTAAATAAATAAGATGAATTGAGATAAATTTTGAAATTGGTAGAAATATTTGAAACACACCCTTTTGTACCAGGAAACCTTTGCATTGCAAATATGAAAGTAATCTGTGCTTCATCGTATAATTTCCAAACTAGTAATTAGTTAATTCGTTAATTAAAATAGTAATTTGTTAAACAACCTGTTCGAAAGTTTAAGAGTTTTAGAAAACTGTACAAAATCATGAGATAAAATTGTCATTTTTGCTTAAAAATTTTAAGAACCTTCGTAATTTGTTAAACAACCTGTTCGCATCGAAAGCCTCTGAAAACTGTACAAAAGCGCAAGATGAACTTCTCATTTGTACCTAAAAATTTTTAGAATCCTCGTTTAGATCATTATAAATATATAAAAGATTGAATAACATTCCTCTTCAGTAGAACTAAATTGCAACGCCGTGCCTAATTCTGTCGCTGTTCAAACAAGTTCTTAAAGGTTGAATCGTGGCCCAGTTTACGTTGTTTTTAAAGACGTTTATGCTCGATCGAAGGCCGGGTTTTCACGCGTGATCACGAATGCCCGTGCAAATATCCGGAATATTTAAATGCGATCGGGCTTCGTGCGTTTGAGCTTTTTCGCCCACGATCTTCAAGTATTCTGTCCACTCGCCGCTATAATGGAAGAAGTCCTATGAAAATGGCGCAGTTCAACCCATACAGTCGCGGGACGCATGTCAGTCGCGAGTTTGCCCGCTGTCGATCGTAGATCTATCTCCCGCGGGTATGGCGATGCTCCATCGAGACGATCTAACCGTCGGATAAATCCAAAAATCGTGACGTTCTCTGTTTCTTTTTGGAAACGAATGCGCCTATAGTGGGACAATAGAACGGTGGTTCAATCGGTTGCAGATCCAAAGCGAAGAGGAACATGTTGCTTCTGCGGTCTTCCCTGTGTGGACGAAGCTTCTTTGTCAGTGGTGAGTCCATTTTGTGCTTTTTTTCATACTTTTATTCATTATCTCGCAACTGTTGTCAATCATCGATTAGTGAACCTAGCGGTGGGGATAATTAATTTATTTTCTGCGAACACTTACAGTCCTCTGAAACACCACTAAAAATTGTCATACCATTGTTTAAAACAATTTTAACACTGCTTTGTTTATATCTAAGAAAATGATAAAAATTTTAATATTGTTAGGGCAAGTAATAGTAAAAATTTACATGTGCATAGTGTGAAATAAATCACGTAGGATAAAAATATACTAGGTCGAAAGGAATACTTTAGTCTTCGAAGATAAACAGCTTCGAGTGCAAAGGATTAAAAACACTTGCTCTACAGTAAATAATTTGCAATAAAATCGCTCAAAATCTCAGTGAATTAAATCTTGTAATTTTTGTAAAAAATCGCGTTTAGTCGAGATTACAAGAAAAATAGTACAAGTTGCTTTTTGTATTTTCATTTGTGTCTGTAGCGAAAATTGATTCATTTAACAAAATTATTTATTTATTAAATTGATTTGTGTATTTTGCACAGATGCTGAAAGTTTTAGTTTGAATTTGAAATGATTAAAAATTGAGAAAATTGCAGTTGTTCAAGATTCTCACTGTTTTTAAACGTTTATAATTCAGAAAGCAATTGAACAATTTTGACCAACAACCGAAAATAAGTTTAAACAATTTTTGTTACTCTTACCTGGTGATTTTTACAATTTGGTAATCATTTATAACTCTGACATCAATTCATCAATTCAGATAAAATTTACCTTGCACTTATGAATTACGTAAATCTGAGAAACAAATTGTTTAAAGTTTGGCAACTGTTATTTCGTGTTTTTCACAATTTTTAGTTATCTATAACTCAAAAACCAATTCACCAATTTAGGTAAAATTTACCAGGTGCCTATAAATTATATAAATCCCAAAAACAAATTTAAAAAATTTTAGTTGCATTTATCAGGTGATTTTTACCATTTGTAATCATTTATAACTCTGAAACCAATTAACCGGTCTCGATAAAATTTTCCGCATACCTATGACTCACACGAATCTAAAAAACAAATTTCTCAAATGTTCCTTAGATGGCCAGAAGGTTGTAAAAAGCAACTTTTAATATTTATTTCGTAGTTCTACCTAAATGTACTTTTCCCAAAGTTGTCGTTACACGTCGCTTAGTAAACTTTAGCTTGGCAAATGATTAAAATAAATAAAGTTATTTTAAAACAACCTACTTTTAGAAACTAGATATAACTGTACAGCTTCCTAATCTATATAACAAGCCCTTGGTTTTAGAAATATAATTTGTTTAGTAATTTTATTTAGAGCGATGAATTTGTATGCGATTGCTAGCTTCGCTCGGAAGCAGCGATTTGAAAAAAGAGGTTTCCACTTAAAATTCCGTTCTAGTGGTTCTGGTCGGAACATTCGCGATGCTGGTTTCGCAAAACGCTACCAAAGCCGACGAGGTGCCAGCATTCTTTTTGAAAATTGCAAAGAACATACCTCGCGTGGGACGAAGCGACGGCTACGAGGAGCGGCTCCTCAAATCTCGAAAGAATATAGCTAAACACGAGGGACACACTGGAACACAGGTGCATTTTTATATAACCACTGGTGTAATTGATATAAATAAAAAAAACGTTCCTGGAAACATTGTTAAATTCAAAATAAATGTTTACTAGCCCGAATCTTGGTCACCTTACGCTGACGAGGATCCTTTCTCTGGCCCCATAAAGAGACGCATGGAGTATCCATCGGTTGACGGTAAACAATTTCAATATTTTAAATATTTTGCATTGTTTAACAACCGAGGAACTATTTAAACCGACCAACTTGATGTTGCAAAATCACTGGTCGAGAGAACGAATTTCTTTTTATTTCTGCTTCTTTAATTTTATCAGAAATCTTTCTATATCTAATTTCTCTCGTGTTTTTAAAACATGATAATCGTATCGATTGTAGAAAACGAGTGAAAATGTTTAGAAGGATTCCAGAAAATACGAAAGAAAATTCAAGAATATAATATAATATAACGTTTTCAAAAATATAATATTTTATTGCTATTGCAGATGCTCGTACTTGGCAAGATTTTCCACTGCGAATAGGAGGTTCGCTGAAATTATGGCGAACTTTGGCAGGCTACTCCGAGGAAGCAGACGAGTAAGTTGACGAACCATACGTTATAATATCATTGTACACATCGTTACTAAAAATCGTAACTCGTTACATGATAATTTTATATACTAATTTTATAACTTTAATAATTGTAATATAAACAATCTGAAAAGAGTCTTTTGACCTCCCTTGATAGGATTAGTGTTAATAGTACTTATAATACATGGAAAACAGAAATTCTTTATTTTTGCAATTTTCTAAACTATGATATTTCAGAAAACTGAACATTTGACAATTTGAAATCACAATTTGAAAATGTCACCATGGGGAGGCACCGATCGTAATTTTATAACTTTAATAATTGTAATATAAACAATCTGAAAAGAGTCTTTTGACCACCCTTGATAGGATTAGTGTTGATAATACTTATAATATATGCAAAACAGAAATTCTTAATTTTTGCAATTTTACAAACTACGATATTTCGCAAATAGTTAAACAATTCTTTGATTTTTGCAGCATCGACAACGAGATATGGAAGCGGAACAAGAGAACGGGGAACGAGGCCATGGATGCGCAGGGCAATTAACCTAAGCTGGTCGTCGCTGTGCGGCCACGTTAAAGAATATACTTGTACTCTATTTCCGGTGTAAGGTGTTGGGAAAAACATCGAGAACAATAAACATGTAAATACGAGGCACGTTCTTATTTCACGTTGTATCGGGTCTCTTCCCTCTGTGTTCTCGCCTTAAACACATGTTTAAACGCGTCGGATAATTCCTCTCCACTTTCGCGTAATGGAAACCACTTTTCTTATTTGAAGTTCGAGCAGGTGCGGTTTCGCATGTGTTTCGGCAATTTTCTTATAATACGAAGCTATGAATTTTGAAAATAAAAAAAAAAGAGAGAAAAAGAAACGGAGGTGTTTTTTTTGTGTGCATCGAGACAGGAAACGGCATCGACCTCTTTTCCACTGCCATCTTCTTTATCGCTGCAGTCCACAGACGTAGTATTATAAAATTACAATTATTAGGTTGGTAATGTCTGGCAGCTTCTTGTACGCCAGTGAAATGATTGACAAGATTCGATGACTCGGTGTCGGTGAACGTAAACGTTAATTGAATATTTCTTTTCTGTCCTCGCGATTATTACCTTCTTCGCCGGTCTGATCGATGCTTCCTGCATCGATTGCACGCGCGCAGGTAAATAGATGCAGTTCTAAAGTAAAATTACCGCCACCGGTTCAGGAACAAAAGGCCATCGCGCAGTCTGTGATCTGTGATCGGCATGGCAGATGTCTTGGCATGTGCCATCGATCCTGTTTCTCCTGAAAAGAAACGATACTCGTGCTGGGTCTGCGTGTAAGAGACTTCATTCGACCAGAATTTTCTGATGTGTACACTCTGTTTTGGTTAAACATTGTAATTCTTCCAATCTATTCGTTTACAATCTATTTCGATATACATTGTTTTGTAATAATAATGAAACTGCGTCTATTAAAACTTTATACAATTCTTATTGTAACATCTACGTCATTAAAGTAGTACATCTGACAGTTTCTGATGAAAACATTTTTATAAGTTCAATAATTGCGAAAGGAAAAACTAGAGACCAGACAAAATGACTGGTTTGGTTGTTCTAGTGTTAAATAAGTCTGCAAATCCACGTTAACTTCGTGCAAGTACTTTTAAACAATTTCTGAACAAGTAATACATTTTCTTTTATTTTTTGTCTAATTTAATTTCGCATTAATTTCGCATAGAATAAACGCATTTGTTACAACGTGTTGGGAGTGATGGTTACATTTTTATTTATACTTCGTTAGTCTAATTTAATTCTTCATAGATTGGTAGTCTATTTTATAACTACAACTGTGCATTGGATTGAAAGCAGTACTTGTTCAATTTTTATTAAGTATAATTTATTTAGCAAATCATAATAATGTGTGACAAATTTAAAGGTTCAAAAGGAGTTATAAATGATAGATGCATTTTTATTCACATTTTGTTGGATTAATTTGATTGTGCATAGATTGACAGTCTATTCTACAACTACAATTATGTATTCACTTGAAAGTAGTACTTGTCCAATTTTTATTAAGAATACTTTATTTTTCAAACCATAATAATGTGTGACAAGTTTGAAGCTTCAAAAGAAGTTATAAATAATAAATGCATTTTTATTCACATTTTATTGGACTAATTTAATTGCACGTAGACTGGTACTCTTTGACAACTAAAATTATGTATTGACTTGAGAGTAGGTCTTGTCCAATTTTTAGTGAATATACTTAATTTTCCAAATCATAATAACGTATGACAAGTTTGTAAATCCAAAAGAAATTATATATGATAAATGCATTTTTATTCCCATTTTGTTGGACTAACTTAATTGTATATAAACTAGCAGTCTATTTTACAACTTCAATTATGTATTGAATTGAAAGTAATACCTGTCCAATTATTATTAACTATACAATATTTTCCAAACCATAATGAAATCCCATAAACTTAACGATTCAAAAGAAGTTATAAATTACATGTTAAGAATAGATTGGCTATTTATAATTAGACTAAAATTAATTATTCAACTACGACATCTACCAATTGCCAGACGTATTCCATAGCTGAAGAATCAACGGGACCGTCCGTACGGTAGTTTGATGAATTTTGAAAATCGACCTGCGTCCCCGGCAGCTGATTTCAATAATTTTTATGAGAATGACTGCTCACCTGCTACCAGGGGGTTGCAGAGAGCACATGTGACGTGGAAAGGACTAGGGTGTACGACGTCAGCCTTCAGAAGAGCCGCGGTATCACGAAATTGCAGTTCCTCAATTGCAGCGGCCTGTCATGTGGAAGATAGTTTTCCTAGATGTTGGTCAGCATGTATACATATGCGTACACACGCCACGACTGCCGTGTCTTGCATAATTGCTGATTATCGATTCCGGGTGGCATGCGAAAGAAAATGTGACGCAAAAGGGGTCATATAATAATGCGATCGTGCATCGAATGTTTTGCCTTTTCTTTGGACAAGTGCCTTGGTAACTAGTGACTAAATAAACCCTGCCCAAACGCTCAATTTTTACCGGAAGGCACCATACTGTTGCTGAGAAATTCAATACCGTAGCTAAAATTCACAATATCAATCCTTACACGATCCTCGGTGTACAAATTCACTCATTTCACATTTTTGAATACTGCAAAATTATTAGTTTCATTTTTATCCGCGAAATATGATTTATAATAAAGCAAAAATGTAAAAGAAAAGAAAGGAAGTCGATGAGCCGAACGTTTCGCATCAGATAAAGTAATCGTTAACCTAATTAGATTTACAAATCTGTAAATCGTGTGCAATTACCAGAAAATTAAGTTTAGCGTTTCGTGTTAGCAGTCATAGTTTATAATTTTTAACAATGGAGTTAATGGCGCACAGATTTTTCGAAAGTCTTGAGCGACAGTCATTCGAAGAGAAGAGTTTCCTAAGTGGACGAAGTTTCTAATTTTTCGTTGTTTATTGCTTGATTATTCCAACGTCCCAAATTATAGTTATCCGAAATGAATAATTCAACTTCCGGTACTGAGAAAGGCGCGAAAAGACTGTATACCGTGTTTTCGCGTCATTTTACCAACGTTTCGACCCCGAGGACATCACGACCAGATTTTCTCGTTAGTACTGACTTAGGATTAGTCTTCTAGAAGCGGTTATGATAATGAAGGGGTAGAGCTAAGATCGGCCGCATGATCATTTCCAACACGTGTTGACCGATGCGCGGGTGGAATGCCTTCAATGATAGTTACGCTGCAAGCCCTTCGGGGATGACAGTTGATCATCAACTGTCGATAATGCATATTTCACACTTGCAAACTTGTGCAATTTACAGACTGCATAATTAATGATAATCGATATCCTGCGGCCTCCTCGATAATCGGATTCGAATCGTTCCTTCTCGATTCAGTTTCGAATTTTCTGGCGAACTGCAATGGATTTCTCGTAAAATGCAATCATTCATCTTTAATTTAGACCTTCTAAAATTTTTTCATTCCTACAGGAACACATTGTAAAATCGAATCGACGTAACCCTTTAAAATGTAGTCAATTTGTTTAAGCTTAAGGCGTCTGTTTGGCAATTTATAATTTGTTACCGAATTTTTTCATCAATTTTGTTAAACCTATCATACAGTACAATCTTTCAGCCTCACTTTAAGCTGCCAAAAGTTTAAAATAT
>CM052088.1:7744736-7760347 GCA_028453745.1 Agapostemon virescens
TCTTTAGGTCTCCGATTCTTTTGTAATTTTGGCTACACGTTTCTAGATGAGTAGGCAGAGTGTATGCCAAATCTTAGCTCGATCGGAATCGAATTGCAGCCGTGGCACGACTTTGAAATTTCGGGGCTTTCAATGGCGAAAATGGATAAAATGGGGTTGATAGAAGGTAGCTTCTGAAGTCCCCTGATATGCTAGCCTAAATTTTGAGAGCTCTGCTTAACACGTTAAGCGCATTACGTTACCCGACTGTTTGTACTCTGATTCGTCTATCGGCGAGCGGCCCGGCAAGGCCCGCCTGACAGCTAACCGTGGCTTAAACGGAACGGCACAGAAATTCGGCGTGGCGCTTAACGTGTTAACTATAAATGTAACGATGTAAAATTTGTTTAAATAATAGTACGGCAATTTCTATTGCCGTCTTAGAGGCGCTATTCACAGTTTTTAAATAAACGAATTTATGTAGCCTCTCAAGAAAGCTAAACCACTTCTGTATACTTATTGAAAAATTATTCTTAATTAAAATTTGTCTCATCAATTAGAAGGTTAGCTGTATATGTTTGCTGAAAGTAGAAACCACAGTAATCATTTCACAGACGAAGCTGCGGTTACAGCATCCTGGAGCACACTCGTCAATTCACCTAAATTCGAAGTGCACCAACAACTTCGACAGGTCCACAACTATTTAAATTTGTTTTTAAATATTCGTTGCACATTCGCACATATAAAATCGTTACTTTGATTTATCGTGTGTGCCATCAATTAGAAGGCTGGCTGTGCATGTTTGCAGAAAGTAGAGCCTACAATGAAAATAGTAATCACTCCACGGACCAAGCAGCGTTTACAGCATCCTGGAGCACACTCGTTCATTCACCCAAATTCGGAGTACACCTACAACTCCGAACAAGCCGGAGGATCGTCTACAATCCCTTGGCAAGCACAGGTCCGTTAGGCGAGCGAAGCGCCTCGGCGAGTAAGGATATAATTTTCTCGGGGCTTCAAAATCATTAACTCTAGCAAACGGTGCGACGTCTCAGGACCCCTAACAACGCGCCGGTTTCAAAGAAAAAGAGTTCCTGCCGGTCCGAAGAGGAGGCGTGAAACGTTGGCGCCTGGCGCTCGGGGCCCAGGAAAAGGGTTCGACAATTCCTAAACGAGGAAAGGCAAGCCTCGGAAATAAGGGAGGGAGGCGAACTATGAAAACTGGACTAACAGATCGGTTGTTCCTCGTGTCTCGAAGTCAAACGTCTCGCGAGGATCCGTGTCTTTCCGGGTGATCGATCAGTCGTAGAACGCCGAGACAAATCGAGGTTGAAAGGCCACAGGAAAATAGATTAGCCAAGGTCCTTGGGGTAGCATGGTGGCCATTGTTCGCAGGTGAGCTGGATGCTACCGTGGAACGTAACCATTTATACGGTGGCCCCGTGGCTTCGAGGGTTCATCATCCCTTAGCAGGCTGCCTTGCAGTGAATGCAATGTTTCCGCAAAAGTAAGTTCTTTTTGTAGAAAATTTTGTATAGTATACAATATTATATTATAGATAGTTGTGTAACAGAAATATTACAGCGTCACAGTCGCTTTTCGAACGACTGATACGATGTAATTGCTGTTCTGCGAACGTTTCTAGACTTTCAAGATTTTTAAGTGTTTCTATTTTTCCAGCCTTTCAAGATACTTAACCTTTTGCACTCTAAGCAATTTTAATTCCTAACTCCAGACATCTTTCTGTCCTAAAATAATTCCGTTGCATGTGGTTCATTTCCTTTCGAGCATATCAAATTTGATACTGTTAATCGTACGGCAATACTTCAATTTTTACTAACTTCTTAATTACAAATATTTGTGATGTACAAATTGTTTGGAGTAATAGTCTGACAATTATCAGTGTCGCCTCAGAGGAGTCATTGTAATGCTAAAGGAAACTTTCGAGACATCGCTATCGATTGTCAAAGCAATTTCGCAAATTCTCAGGCAAGTTCCTCCACCAAGCTGATCGCGAAATATCAATTCCATAAATACTCCCCTATTCGAACACTGTGAGACCCAGTTAAAAATTTCCAAGACTCCTAAGCTCCGAGTTCCACAAAAAGCGATTCCAATTTTCCCTCAAAAATACATTTCAAAGTTTTCCAAAATCCCTCCCCATCGATCTCCAAAACAATTTCGCAAATTCTCAGGCAAGTACCTCCACTAGAGTTATCGCAAAAAATCAATTCCAGAAATACTCGCCTATTCGGATACTGCGAGTCCCAGTTCGTATTACCAGAGTCGTCATTTGATTACGCGAACCACGAGCCGGAATAGTGTTACAGTTGTGCGTTACAGACACATCGGCGGGTCTCGATTTTGATTCATTGACCGGATGGGATGGAGACGGGGCGCCCGGAGGGAGACCATAATAAGAGAGGACACCAAGCCCGAAGTATCACTACGCTCGAGATCTCGGAAGCAATTATAACCAGGACCCTAAATACCCGGACCGGCGAGCGGTGGGGTCTTTGTCTTTCCAAGCGTACCTGTAGCCGGCTTGTTTCACAAACGAGGTTAGGTCGGAACTACAAAGGTCGGCCCGTCCGAGGACCCACCTCGTTTTCTACAAAAAGGACACCGACCGACCCGCGCGCCGCGGTGGCCTCGTCCTACGTGGCCCTTCAAGGAAGACACGTTCTTTTTTTTCTTTTTTCCTTTTGCGTGAAATGTTTACACATTTTTAGTGGGTGCTAAACCCATTGAAACCGTGCCGTTTGGGTTACACCGATCCTATCTGTCGCGGTTAACCGGTCGAACCTGCAGGAAAATCCTGCAGCCGCACTGCGACAATCGTTCGGCTACATTTTGCTACGTGGTTTCTCTTTTCTTCCTCTTTTTTTTCCCCCATGGGGATCGGGATTGCTATACCTGACCGTGACTGTTGTGTTTTCTTTTTTCTTTTTTTTTACGGAACTGCCACGCGACAATCACGGCCTGTCGCCTGTTTACAGGCTGGATTGTAAATCAGACTGGTCCTGGCGCACTCCCAGATGACAGGGGACTTGAATGGCCCCGGCAAATTGGAAACGTATTTGCTACCGAATTCTTGGCCGCCTGTTGTGCCACCGGAAGTGCCCGATCGCCAGCGAAAGCCGCTTCTGTCGGTGGTTAATCAAATTCGGAATTATTCGGGCGTTACTTTCACGCGTGCTTTCTGTCGTTTATTTGTGGTATCCGGTGGTTCTAAACGCGAAGCGGTCACATCGACCTTGATCCATATTCGATTAGGGTAATTGTTCTAGTATGCAGTCATTTTAAGCATTTTTGTTGTTGTTAATATATTATTTTCTGGATGTTTTGTACGGGGACAAAATGCGGAATGAGAAGTTTGATTAATTTGTTTATTACGCAATGAGAACAAGAAGTGTTTAAAAAATTGCAATTTTCTGGACGAATTTGATTGACGCAGATTTACGAAACGTATGTTTAAATGTTCGTTGCAGGCTCACGTAAATAATCTGTAAAAACTTTCAGTACTTTCTTTGGAATTCTGACCAATTGCAAATTTTTTGCATCGTGTATTAAATTAATGTTTCCAAGATATAAAAGTTGTGTGATCCAATATTAACAATGTTATCGTCTATTTAAGAGTGTCTAGATATTACTATGAATAATTGTATAACAATTTATTAATAATTATTTATTTTTAGGAAGCTGTAAAGCTTGCTTAAAGACATCTGCAGATCGTCCTGCATCCTTATACTGGATGGAACAACAAACTTCCGTGACCCAAAATAAACATCTTTCTTTAACCCTTTACACTCCAATGGCGCCTCTGGAACGCCACTGAAAAATGCCACAATATTATTTAAAGAATTTTTACATCGCTAGGGTTGCATTTAAGAAATCAATAAAAATCGACGTGTTTCGCAAACATGCATTAATTTAAACTTTACGAAGCAGGGAGCCATTTTGGTTCGGGATGCTTCGTACGTATGACATCAGAGAATGTTGCAGTGGAAATTTTGCATATAATCTGCAATGTTGAGTTGTCCGGAAAATTCGTACCGATTTTGACGGAAAATTGAAACGCATTTAAGTTTTGATATATATATTTATTAAATTATGTTCCACAACCTTCCATCTACCAAAAATCGGTACAAATATTCCGGACAATCCAATATATCTAAACTGTACCCTTCAACGAATATGCTTAATTGTTGCAACGATTCAAGTGCTCTTCGCCTTATTCTGGCAACGAACCGACAATATGGAATTTATCCAGACAATTTACTATTCTTTCATAGTATACATTCATACTTTCAATATAGATAATATACACAGTAAACAATATACTTTTATAGTATAAATACATTCACAAACAAAATTTATTAAAAAATAACAAAATAGTTCTCACAATTTCGACAACTCTAAAACAAGGTCCTTCTGCTAGGTTTACTCAAAAACTAATTCCAGTAAATGTCGAACGCAGCGCAAGGTGATCAAAATGGAGATAAAAAGGATGACCTTGCGAAAGAAAGAATGACTTTGCGAAACGTATCCAGCGCAGCAGAAATAAAAGCAGACAAATTAATAACACAATTATTTAACTATTCCGCTGCAGAGCGTAGTCAAAGGTCGTTTTCTACCCCTCGGCGGGCCCCGTCGAAGCCAAAACGATCCGAGCGAGGGGAATGTAGACCAACGACAATAATCAGCGGTCATAAGTCAGCTTCGAGGCAGTCAGCCCCGGTCCACGAAACCTTGAGCAGAAAAGAAGAATCTGCAGGCTGATGTTTCCGTGCTAACCTCCGAGTCGCCCGAGGGTTCGCGTGATCCTCGACGTATCCTAGACGGACCATAGTCAACCCCTCGACGGGGCCTTCTTTTTCAAGAAAGATCGAGGACGCCCGAGGATCCAACGGGGGCCCGATCCTGAAATCCGGGACACGCGAGCCTCGCGGGAAATTCCTTGGTCTTCTCTCTAGTCGGCTTCTCTACTTCTTGGTAAACCCAAGAGTCGCCTAAGGCGCGCATCCTCCGCGGTGCGTCCCGTCCCTGCCGATCCGGGGCCCTCTTTTTTATTTATCGAAGGCCCCGCCGATCCTATCCTGAACCTCGATCCGCAATTACGTAACTAATCAACGCAATTTCTGCGCAAGTTTCACCGAAAGTCCGGCAATTTGCCGCAAAACGGCGTTCGTTGATCTCGGAGGAAGGCAAGAAGTCTGCCGGGACAATGTAAACAATTTATCTCACACTATTTATTTTGCTGCAACAATTACTACGTCTTTCATCTCCATATACAGGGTGTTCGTGAAATTTTAGTACAACCGGCAATGGGGCCTCATCTAAAATCTAGGCGAAAATAAGGAATATAGTTCTTTTCAAGTGGGACTTCATTTTCGAGAAAATCGAGTTTAAAAATTCGTTAGGTACGCGTGTATTTGGACAGAGTACCTATACCGCAATTTCCAATGCTGCTCGCAGCTGTAAACAGTATCGTTTAGGATGTGGTACGATTTTAATTAATAGTTAGCCGTAAATTTCTATAATTGATTTATTCTAGCAATTTTCAAATGTTGAAAATTTCTTACTTGCTGATACAGATAAATTCTTGCTCGACGAATTAATTAATTAGTGCACGTGTACATAACGAATTTTCAAAATAGATTTTCTCTGATTAATTGTATGATTTTGCAAACACCGTGTATGTTATAGATCAGAGAAGAAAGAATAAAACGAAAGAATAAAATTTGATCTGAAGTGAAAGGTATGTTTTGTATTTGTTAGAATTTAAAATCTTTGAAAATTTTAAAAACTTTGAACCCATCGGTTTTCTGCTATTGAAGAGATTGAAGGTTTTCTGCTTTATCTTAACTACCTGTAAAACACCTGTCTTACAAAATGACCAGCATTTATTCGTAAGTGGCAATTATTAGGAACGAAACGTATAGAAATAACAATTCAATTTTCACAGGAGTATTTAAAACGATTCTAGACTAATTTTCTTTAGTTTTGGTTAATTTTCTGTAGAACATTTACTCACTTTCCATAATTTGGACAATGCTAATCCAGTTACTCAGCTTACAATGCTTCTTATGATTTATTGGAAACATTTAAATAATCGACAATTAAAAAAGTTACGAGCTATTGAAATAGATTTAGACAAAATTGTCCATTTTGGGTGGATCGGTATTCAGCAGACAGCGATTTTTTATTTTTCATTTTTATAAAATTGACAAACTGCAAGAATAAATTTAGACAAAATCGTCCATTCTGTATGAATTGATATTCAGTAGACAGCGAGCTTTAATTTTTTATTTTCATTTTTACAAAATTGACAAACTGCAAGAATAAATTTAGACAAAATCGTCTATTTCTACGGGTCGGCATTAAAAAGCCTGCAGATTTTGGTGAAAAATGGAAATTGCCTGGCTTAATTTGTAAATGTGCAAGTTTTAAACAAGTTAACTTAAGTTAACATAAACATCCATTTGCTTTTCAACAATTTTAACCCTGCAACCACCGAGTAATAAATGCTACTGCATATTATCCCCAACAAGAAGACTGCATTTATAAAGACGTCGCACAATTTTCTTCACAACGTCTGCTACATCGAATAAATTCCATCAAAACTTTCTGAAGAAAATGTTTTCATAATTTCAATAATTATAAATGATAAAATTCGTAGCCATTTTTTCTAGTTCTAAAGTAATAATGCAACTTTATCTTCGACCTCTTCGAGTGTTTCCTCTGCGATGCGTTTACCCTATCAATTTTCATCACAAACGCGTAAAATTCACGGACTATTAACCACGCACGTTTCAGATCCGAAAGAAGATCATTTAATGGGGTTTTTATGGAGGGGTAGCATGGTGTCGTTCATCGAGGCACGTTTTAAGCAATGGAGAATTACAACCGTGGTGTTTCTGTTGCGATGTTTCTGCATCTTCGCAGGCAGCGTTTCTCGCATGGTTCCGTAATCAATCTTTTCGTCGAGCGAGACACGCGGATCATAAAATTAAACGCTGCGATTACACTAGCCTAATCGAGATCACGTAGATCGCGCAATTAAGCGAGGCGCAAGATGAATTGAGTAATTACATTCGCATTACAAGAGCCGGCCGCGTCCCTCGGCGTATCAGATCTTCGAGAGTCGGGCTTCATCCCCCCAAAGAGAAGTATAATTATCATTCTTCAGATGCGTATTCAGAATTCCGAGGAAAAATATTCTTCTAATATTTTAGCGTATCTTGTCAGCCTTTTACTTGACTCGCAATCTGCTACTTTTATCGCGTTAACTGTACTCGCGGCTGTAAGATTACAATAATGCGAGAGACGTATACTAATAATTACAGCTGAGGTCTTAATATCAATCTTTTAACCGGATCCTGTTACGAGAAAAAATTTAGCGTTCGATGTGTGACTTCGGGATTTTTGGTAAAGCAAAATGTGAGGCACTGGAAATTTTCAAACTGTTTTTAAATTATTAACACTTTAACTGCCGAACCAACAACCTCAAAAATTCCACAAAATCAAAGTAATTTATACAATGAAGCAACGATTAAAAATCTAGAACGTATGACAGAAAGTTTTCCTTGAACCTTTTTGTATATTCCAGATATCGACTAAATTGAGTATAACGAATATATTAACGTGCAAACTTATTTTTAAACATGGACAAGCAATTCTGTCACCCATATATGGATGACGTGGCAGTTGAAGTGTTAAAAAACGAGATAAACGCCTACATGGATTCGAATTCCTTGCGGAAAATCGAGATGTTTTTCATTTTTCATGAAAATCCACAATCTAAGTATGTAAATGTTTTTATATTGTTTATTTGTTTAAATTCGTGATACTGTAAGTTTTAGTTGTATTTTTCAAGGATGGAGCGTTTGGCGTAGGAACGGATTCGAACGAATTGAATCTCTTTGACAAAGGGAGGGAATTTGAAAAATTTTAAAGTTGTTAGGTGTAATATTTGTAATGGAAAATTGGAACCGCTTTTTGTGGAATTCGGAGCTTTGGACTATCGAAAGGCTTGGGAGTCTTGAGAATTTTTTGACTGAAAATTGCAATCACTTTCTACGTAATTCAGAACTTAGACCTCTTAGAAGGCGTAGGAGTATTAATGATTTTGAACTGGGGCTCCCGCTATCCGAACATTCGAATTATTCGTTATGCCACGAAAACGACTCCTGCTGAGTGAAGGGATCTGAAAAACTTTGCAACGTTTAGGTTCAATATTCATGACTGAAAATTGTAATCATTTTCTACGGAATTAGGAGATTAGGACTCTTGGAAGGCTTGGGAGTCTTGAGAATTTTGGGAGGCTTGGAAAAATTGAAACTCTTGAAATGTAAAATCTATGGTCGATGCCTATGCATCTTTGGTCTTAATATTCTTCCTCGTCATTTCCCGCGCCGGGAATTGTCGATATTTCGAGATCCCCTTGCCGAAGGTACTGCCTTTTGCCTGAGAATTTGCAAAATTGCTTTGGAGACTCGTGGTGAAGATTTTAAACAAATTCTAACAATTATAAATATCGTGCCTTTCGTTTACGACGAAATTAAATTTCATTCTCTTCAAAGTCAATATTTAAGCATTGAAGTACACGCAGCAACGTAAAAGATATAAATTGTCTGTTCTCTTCTGTAACATTTTGAACAAAGAATATGTTGCAGTGACCTTTTCGTCACAAAGAAAATGGTAGGGCAAGGGGTTAAAGATCCGCTGTCTGCGCATCTCAAAAGCGACGAAGAAAAATGATAGATTTAACCCTTTATACTCGAACGGTGATTCCAAGGTACTAAAGGTGATCACAAGCTAATTCAAAATCGTCATACGATCATTCCAAAGTATGTTAATTCCATTAAACGCGTCTGCATTCTATAAACTGTTAAACGTCCGACTGCTATGTTAGCCAACAGAATTCAGATACGCGATACAAAGAAGATTGCAAAGAACGGAACAGTTTCCCGTTGAAAGAAGTGTCTCAATTTTGGAATTCAAATCGCTCCGAGTTCAAAGGGCTGAAGCTCTCTTCAGCGAAACTGAAGGGAACGATATAAACAGCCGTTTAGCATATCCAGCATAAAAGAAAGCTTGCAAAGTAAATCTCTAATTGGGCGAAGCATTAATCTAGGATCTCGCGGAGCAATTATCAAGGAACGTGCGAGGATCGAAAATAAACGTTGTCGCCGTGGTGCAGCGTTACAGACCGGGATGCATTAATTCCAGCTTCGCGGGACGTTTTCAACGACCAGTTTTTGTTCGAATAAAATCCTGCCGGTCAGCGGACGTATCATGGTGACGAATGAACGCGTTATTCTCGCGGCGAAAGGATTCGACGACGGTCTCTTTCTCTCTCTCTCCTCCGAGTGGCGCCAGGGGAGAGGAGTGCTCTCTCGAAGGTGCTCTCGAGCTTCTTCAGGCCTGGAAGCGTCGTCCTATGGTTTTCGAAGGGGGCACGAGTTAAAAGAAGAAGTTCCTGGGCAGAGGCACTGGCGCCGCATGCGGCAGCCTCAAAGGGATCCTCCGCACGCCCATCTGTCTCCGCCCCGCCCCTATTCCCGCGCACCATATACATCATGTACGACCACGATGTGCCCAACTGACCAGCGGGACTTGCATCGACATCGTGTCAGGACACGTCACACATCACCACCATACACTGTCCCCTGGAAAGTGACCAACCACGTGCTCCCCTTGTAATCGGGGGTACCATAGAAGCGTGACTTTGACCGGCCCAACACCATGGGACACCGCTCGAACCGTTCGTAACCGGGTGACGAGAAGGGGACCAGCTCCATGTCCACTAATTTTTCGACCCTCCGTCGACTATCTAAATCGCCTAAATAATTGCCTAGCGGATAATGAAACCTAACCATACGGATACGATACGGATACGAGACGATTGAGAATCATGGTCGGAACTGAACTGGGTAAAATACGGTTTTAACACTGTGACTGCCATGTCACCCATATGTGGTTGACGGAATTATTTGTGCGGTTTTAAAAGGAATTTTCCCCGTTAATATATTCATTGTACCAAAGTCGATGGTGATCCTGAACGTGCAAGAAGGTGAGAGCAGTACTGTACATTATACATTTCATTTAAAACATTTTTATTATATTCAATGTCTCATTTCGAATTGTATAGAATTTTTCTGACTTCTAGTTTAACAGTCAAAGTGTGAAATAGTAAATAGTAGATTGTCTTTTTTATTTGATATAGTGTGTGATTCATTGAGTGTCTGAATTAGGTCTGTAGTATTAATTTGAACGTAATGCCCCTTATGCAATCAATTAATTCCACTGACAATGTCGCAAATGTTTAGTTTCTTCAAAATGATTATCCAGACTGAAATAGATTTAAATAGCAAACAGATTGAAAAGAATTATACAACGCGTAACTCAAATAGATTTAAATAGCAAACAGATTGAAAAGAATTATACAACGCGTAACTCAAATATTTTGTTTTGTGTCTCAGTTTATCAAAATAGAAATATTTTATTTGCAGAAATTTTACTTTCTCCTTCTGTTTAAAAATTGCAAAAATTGAAGGCACCCTCTATTAAATTTACTGTGACAGATTATTGATCTACTTGGAGTATACTAATAAAATTTGAAAACATTTTTATGCATTGCAAATTTTACTGCTAAATAATTGCAAAAATAGATATCACTCTCTGCCACATCTGCAGTGATAAATTATTCATCGACTTAAAGTATACTAATAAAATTTGAAGACATTTTTATACATCGCGTGTACTATTGTTAAAAAATTGCAAAAATAGAAGTCACTCTCTGTTATATCTACACTGTTAGATTATTCATCGATTTAAACCATACTAATAAAATTTGAAGACATATTTATGCGTCGCAGGCTCTCTTGTTTAAAAATTCAAAAAATCCACCGACACAAAAATATCATATCATAAGATACATCTATAAAAATCCTTTCTGTGCAAGAAATACGATGTTACTTCAGATATAGAGGACGCGCGTAACAAGTGCATGAATTTTGCTGGCTGATTGACGAAGAGAAAGGATCAGAAAAACGTTGATCTATTCGATTTGAAGAATTTAAGACAGGCTTCGACTAGGTGTCGATAGGCTGTTTCTGGCTTGTTGTCGTAATTAATCGACTTTTAAGTGGCCCATTAAGGGTGTACCACCTGCCGTCAGGAATCCAGCAGCCACGTGACAACGATTTTCGCACGATCATCGTGCGACGATCAATCGAGTTCAGAGTCTCGCGCGCCGCTGTCCTCTTGGCTGGATCCGATAGACCAGGCTTTACAGCTTACTTAACAGCATGGGGCAACGGTGTTTAGTCTCTTGACTAATGAACCTGCGGGATCCAAGCACCCGGCAGATTGCCTGGCTTTCGCTTAAACTCCCGTGGAAAGGGTCAACCCGCAGAAGTTGAGGAAGATGGATGCTGGGTGCGTTACCGCTTCAAAAATGTTCATCACGGGAAAGAAATTATGAAACCGAGACCTGTGCGTATCCGAGTATCGTCCGTGGACTAATCTGAACCTAATTCATGACACGCGATCAATTCCAATGATAATTCCGCAAATATTTGTCATCTTCAATCTGCAGAATTTGAGGAAGATGGATGCTGGGTGCGTTACCGCTTCAAAAATGTTCATCACGGAAAAGAAATTATGAAACCGAGACCTGTGCGTATCCGAGTATCGTCCGTGGATTAATCTGAACCTAATTCCCCATACGCAATCAATTAATTCCACTGACAATGCCGCAAATGTTTATTTTCCTCAAAATGATTATCCAGACTAAAATAGATATAAATAGCAAAAAGATTGGAAGAAGTTAAAAATATTGCAGCATCATTTTTTCACCTTGTTGAAATTGTTAAAGTAAGCATGGCAATTCTATCTGGTTTCTATTTCTTACAATCGACGCAGTTAATTCTTATATTGCATAAAGATCCGAAGTATACATAACCTAGCTAGCCAATTACTTCCATCAACATTGTTGTGAGTAATTATTTAAAATCCGCATGTGTCGAAGTGTTGAATAAGACAACACTGGAATATTCTACAAATCCTGTACGCTGAAGAATTCTTTTTCTTCAAAATAAAAATTGTCTGTATTACTTTAAAGACATTATACACACATTAATCTCATTTCTTAACAATTATAATTAAAAGAAAGTAATAGAACAGCATTTTTAAATTCTTTAAATATAATTTCTGTATGTGGTTTGGGTTAGGTTATTCTTCTTGATTGTTCACCTATAAGTGGACTGTGGATTCGAATGCAAAATAAAAATTGTCTGCTGAGTTAAAAGACACAGTAACTGCACAGACATTAATCTTACTTCTTAACAACCATATTCAAACAAAATTGACACAACAGCATTTTCAAATTCTTCAAATATCATTTCTGCGCCTTTCCATCAGTTCGCAAACATTATGTGCTGACTTAAAATTCGTCTAGCCGCCTCGGTAACGATGAAATAAATGTTCATCCGCTAGTTAACGCTCGGAAAGGGCCATTCGGTTAAAGAGATTGCTGTTTAACTGTGTCGCGCGTTTCGGTCTCTTTCTTCCGTCCAGCGGCTTGATTGATTGGACAGTAACTAATGAGGCTCGGCTAATTGCTCGTGGTAATATTCGCCAGCAAAAACTAGCCAAAGCACACATAGGCTGACCCGTGACTTCCCTAAGATCACAGGACTCCCCAGGCCGCTTCCTGGCCACGACCTTCCGCCGGATCTTCTTCGTGCTTACCGCTAATTATTTCGGCTACCCTCTCATCGGTTCTCTGTCTATCCCTTCCAACCGATTCTCCTTTGTTCAACCGAAACTATCGTTCGATTCGATTTGCCAAAGCGACGCGATCCGCTGTACCATACTGGCATCCGATCGCGTCCATCCGTGTACAACCCTCTTTTCGATCCTATCGGAATTTTCGATTGCTTTGAGGTCGTTAGGAGAATGCGTTAGGAGAACGTGGCCAGTGTTTTCCACATCACGGTAATACAGTCGTCGCCAGATCGACGAGATTAGACTAGACTTTCATTAGATCACTTATAAGTGCCGGGCCTCCCGGCTGCCTCGCCGAAATCTAAACGCCGACGAAATTGGACTCGCCCATCGACTCCTAGAAATCCCTCCTGGCACCAGACTAGACCTCGCAGGGGCCAATTATGTTACAGGGGGAGACAGAGATTCTGGTTAGGGACCGATGGATTAATCCCCCAACCATCGAATTCCTCGCGAGGAATCTTCGCGCTTCCTTACATGCTCCCCCTAAGCTTCTACGCCGGGGGTGCCGAAATGCTTGCATTTCAACCTTCAACTTTTATACTTGATAAATCATGGATGTATTTTTATTGAACGGAAGACACTTCCGAAGAGGGTATTGCAATCTCCTCGAAGCACGAGAGAAGACATTAACGAATTATCCTTTTCAGAACATTTTTTAACTGATACTATTCAGATTGTGTTACAAACATTTTCCATCTGACAATGAACAAAGATATATTCGAGTGGCTTCGTTTAGGTGAGCCATCATGAACAATATGGTCGTCATATTTTGTAGCAAAGTCTACAGTGAAAGGAAGGAAACATGTTGAACAGCAAAGGGTTAAAACCAGAGGCAACAATCTAGTTAACAGAACACCCTACGAACATTTTCCATGTACAATAAACAAAGATATATTCGAATGGCTTCGTTTAGCTGAGACACTATGAACAATATGGTTGTCATATTTTGTAGCAAAGTCTACAGTGAAAGAAAGGAAACATGTTCAGCAGTAGTCCAACGAATAGAACACCCTACGAACATTTTCCATCTGACAATAAACAAAGATATATTTGAGTGGCTTCGTTTAGGTCAGCCATCATGAACAATATGGTCGTCATATTTTGTAGCAAAGTCTACAGTGAAAGGAAGGAAACATGTTGAACAGCAAAGGGTTAAAACCAGAGGCAACAGTCTAGTTAACAGAACACCCTACGAACATTTTCCAAGTGACAATGAACAAAGATATATTCGAGTGGTTTCGTTTAGCTGAGACACTATGAACAATATGGTTGTCATATTTTGTAGCAAAGTCTACAGTGAAAGAAAGGAAACATGTTCAGCAGTAGTCCAACGAATAGAACACCCTACGAACATTTTCCATCTGACAATGAACAAAGATATACTCGACTGGCTTCGTTTAGGTGAGCCATCATGAACAATATGGTCGTCATATTGTGTAGCAAAGTCTACAGTGAAAGGAAGGAAACATGTTGAACAGCAAAGGGTTAAAACCAGAAGCAACAGTCTAGTTAACAGAACACCCTACGAACATTTTCCAAGTGACAATGAACAAAGATATATTTGAGTGTCCTCGTTTAACCGAGACACCACGAACAATAGGACCACCGTCCTTCGTAGCAAGTTCTGCAATCGAAGAAAGGGAACACGTCGATTAGCAAAGGGTTAAAACCATCGGCAGTAGTCGAGTAAACGGAACACCCATCGAGGTCCTAGAATAACAGGTGTTCGGGTACTGAAACTTGCCTCCTTTGTACAGTTCGTCGCGAACGGGTACACGAAATCAGGCCGAAGAAGTGGGAGAAATCGCGCGAGGATTCTTCTAAAGAAGAAGAAGAAGAAGAAGAAGAAGACAATGAAGAAGAAGAAGAAGAAGCGGGGCGATGGCGTGACGGCCGAAGGCCGGCGAGGCAGATGCATGGCAACGAGTTGACATCGAGCGCTGCGGGCTAGCGTGGCTAGCGAGCCTGAGCTCTCCTCGTGGCTCTGGACACGCACATGCGAGGAGAGCGCGCACCCCGGCTTTGGCTTCGGCTTCGGCTTCGGCTTCGGCCAGCAGCGTGCGGTTCTCTTGGAAAAAGGGAACGGCGCGGCGAGGAGAAGCGAGGAGAAGCGAGGAGAAGCGAGAGAGCTAGAGGCTTGGTCGTGCGCGAGCGCGTGCACGCACGGCTTAGGCACGCACACGACCTGATTGTTGCCGTTGTTGCCTATACACGGCTGCGCGTTCTCTTCGGTCGGGTCGGGGAAGAGAGTACCCTCCTCCGCTACGACACATGGAATAGTAATGAAGGACAGAGAGATACGAGGCGGGTCTTCCTCGCGATGTAGGGAGCCGGACTGAGAGCGGCGTCACGCAAGAACGCGGCCAGCTGACGGTCTCTCTCGATGTAGGGTTAGCAGAGGCGGATTTTACCCCGTGAAACCATCCGCGCGGTTGCGAATCGCTTTCAGACTCTTAAAAAATCCGCCTTCCAGACTATGGTCGCTGTACGTACTTCGGGGGGGTTACCACAGAACCTAGGCACCCACCGATTTCGATTAACCTTCTTGCAGTTATTTGACAAATAAAAGAAATGTAGAAGAATAGTTTTCTTTGGAGGAGGATTTCTTTGTTGGTTTTTGACCGGCAAGAGTTTCGACTTTTCCAAGCTTTTCCAAAGTTTCAGGTTTCCAATGTGTTCTAATTTTTTAAAGATTTTTAAAATGGTCTAATTTTCAAGAGTTGTAATTTTAATAGTTTCCCACAATTTTCGGGCTCCAAGAGTTTTATATGTTTCGATTTTACCGGGGCTTCCAAAATGTTTAAACTTTAACCGGTTTCAATTTTTCTAAGACT
>CM052088.1:7810250-7834084 GCA_028453745.1 Agapostemon virescens
AATTTTGTCTAACCCTTTCCATCATGATTTTATTAGTTCCACGATGGAAGTTGTAATTTTCTTGGGACATTTTCTGCGAGGACTAATGTTTCTTGGTAAAAACTTTTCGCAACAATTTCATTCGTTCAACAATCGCACGCACGATGTTGCGGTACCATTTTCTGCCATCGGTAATACTTCTTGATCGAAAAGTTTTCGCAACAATTTTATCCGTTCAAGAATCGTACGTATAATTTTAGTGGAGCATTTCCTGCCAGGGGTAGCATTTTAAAATCGGTCATTTTATACGCAACAACCTATTATAATACATTCAGAGGTAGCGAATTTTCGATTACCTTGTGGAAGAATCCTCGGGCATACGAGGATCATGGGATTCGTCCTTGCTTCGGCCCCGGAACCCTTTCGCAACCCCATCGGTTTGGTAAATTAATAATAACCCGAGTTCTTCGATGTTTCCACCTGCGGCCGAGCTGCTCGCATAATGTTTCTGCATTATGAAAGGCCCGATGACGACGTCCACCCCCTTTCGAGCACAGTTGAAACCGCAAGCGCGCCAGTTATAGGTCATCTCGGATCTTGTCGAAATTACTAGGAAACAAATAATTCCGGATGAACCGGAAAAAAGGGTTCACCCCCAGATACTCTCGGGGACGCGTCGGTCGCCGGTGGAATCATGTAACGATCGTCTTCGTACCGGTAATTTTCTTCTATTTTGTTTGTCATTTAGTTCTTCTTCGTCGTCTTCTTTTTTCCCTTCCTCTTCCCGCCGGTTTTCCTGCGATATGCTCGCGATTTGAAAAGTTGCGAATGCACGAGCATCGGGAAATAATACCGGTGGTTGAGACCGTCGAACTGTGCGCTCGCGCCAACCAGAAAGGGTTGCGATCGTAATGATCGTGTGTTTTTCCATTTTTTTTTTCTGTTCCCTCCTCCCCGACGCGTTCGAAGAAAGAGGCCGCGCGCACGCGGACAGATTATAGGTCATTTTCTCTCGTTAGGATAACAATTTCTTCGTGCTCGGTTTTCATAAACCATTAGACGAAGGTGCGCTCGCGCGCGCGCTCGTCTGCGCTACATGTAAGAACGTCCCCGCGAGAAAACCGGATTACTAGAAAATTTCGCTCGAGGGCGCCGGAGAAACGCGACATTATGGCGCAACACGTCCAACACCGACACCGGCCTGTCTTCGGAATGATCGACACGGGATTGTCTCTTCGGTGATCGATGAACACGTGCCGCGACGGCGACGATCCACCGAGATCCATCGGCGAACGAGTTTTCGAGAATTTCTTCGGTTTGGCGCTTTGATCAAAATTGTTGGATTGCGTTGCCTGGTTACAGTACGTTGATTTATGATCGGTGTTCCGTTACCGTCCAGGAATCCGTTAATACGTTTGGCTGTCGAGCGAATTTCGCGTGTCGCATACTTGCCTACTTTATTCGCATAAACGAGTAGTGAGTTTTCTGGGATGGCTGCGCGTTGGAGAGGCTGCCATCTTTTAGCTGTGATTTCTGCTTTGAGAGAGATCTTTGATAATAGAAAAATATTTAAAATTTCTTGAAGCGTCTCGATTTTATAAAATTGTTATCGAATTTCGTGGTGGTACACTTTTTATTAGGAATAAAGGGTTACCAAGAAATCGCAGATCAATTTTTCTGTGCTCATTGCATAGAAAAGGCTTCAATATTTTAGGTCACTGAGATTTCATCCATGAGGAAAATTATTTACAACATAAAATTGCTTTTAAGCTGCTTAAAGTAACTCCATTTTATAAAATTTTTACTGAACTTCAGGAGGATACATTCTTTATTAGAAATGCAGTAAAATGGAACCAAAAAATCGCAGGTCAATTTTTCTAGCCTCACTGTATAGAGAAGTCTTCAATCTTTCAATTCTTCGTGATTTCAGCCTTGAAAAAAATCTTTGACAACAGAAAAACATTTTTAAACTTTCTGAAACATTTCGATTTTATAGAATCCTTACTGAACTTGTTAACAATATAGTCTTTGTTAGAACTGCAATAAAGTAGAACCAAGAAATTGCAGATTAATTTTTCTGGGCTCACTGTACAGAGAAGTCTTCAATTTGTTATAAAGAATTTGTTGCACTCGCAAAATGTTTTAAAGTTTCTTGAAGTCTCTCAATTCGACTGCCAAACTAGAATCACAAACATCCCCTGGAGTCAAAGTTAATCGTTCAATTAAAACAAAATTGGAAAAATAAATAATTCTTGCATTTTCCGGTTCACCGTCACATTTTCCGAATACATTAACGTTGAAACTCGTTTGTGGACGAATAATTCCGTCAGCCATCTAAGCGTAACACAGAAGTCAAAGTGCGAAGCATCTACCTTAATTTAGGGATAAAGTTGTACATACACCAGTAAATCAATCATTTTATTATTCATGTTTCCAGGTTTTCTTAGATATTACGTTACATAAAATTCTATGATAATTTATTCGCTGCTGGTGCGAACACGGAATCAATAAATCGTATGTCGTTTATATTTTTACATTTGAGCGAAACGTATCTTTCAACGCATACTAACAGAACTTCAATATTTTACGGTATTTGGAGGCGTAAAATAGGTGGATATGCAATTCGAGTAATGTACGAGGGTTAAATGACAGGGGTAGTTATTTGAAAACGTGTAATACTTGTAATTATTTTTCCGTGTACCAGTTTTTATTCATGAGGCGTTCTCCCGTATCTCTGCTTTCAAGTACTTTGTTAAAAATCGAAATATTTCTCATCGAAGTGTCAAACTTGTTTCTAAACTATCGTTTTCCCTGAAAATCATTATGCCGTTTGAACTCCAACAAAATTTCGCAATTCATATAAATTCTAACTAATGTAACCTGTTTTGGCAATGTCACTGTTACGCAAACTTTTCTATCGCAACTAAAACATCCACCCTTTGTACTCGAAGCAATTCGAATTCCAAAATTAAGATATTTCCTCTCTAACCTCGAACATTTTCATTCTAGTAATTAATTCTAAAATTAACCCTTGGCGCTCAAATGGCGCCTCTGAGTCGACGCTAAAAATTCTTTTACTATTATTTAAAACAACTTTTACATCGCTATGTTTGCACTCGAAATAATTCGAATTCTAAAGACAAGAAATTTCCTCTCTAACCTAGAATATTTTCACTCTAGTAACTAATTCTAAAATTAACCCTTGGCGCTCCAATGGCGCCTCCGAGGCGACGCTAAAAATTCTCTTACTATTATTTAAAACAGTTTTTACATCGCTATGTTTGCAGTTAAAAATCAAAAAAACTGTTTTAAGTCAGAAAAATGTTTCGGTTTAACAATTAAAATTGCTTAGAGTATTAAGGGTTGATAAAATTCTAGTAATACATTTCAACTCTAATAATAAAATTAGTTTCAATATTGTGCGCGTGAAATTGACGTTCTTTTCTCTTAGAATTGTATTTTTAGCAGTGTATAGATTAGTAGTTTAACGATTTCTAAAGCATTTCGGGAAATGGTGTGACAATTTTTACTGGTGCCTCCGAGTATCCATTCGAGTGTAAAGGGTTAACATTCGTTTGCACGCGGTGCTGGAAGAGTGAATCGTTGCTTATCGACCAGAGTTCCGCGATCTACAATCGGATGCAACAGTGTTTAACGAGAACGATATCGAGCACGAGATTCGTTTGGCAGCGCGGTTAATTCGTGTTTATCGTGTTCCGATTGTAGCATCGTTAATAATTAATTGTTACACAGAGGCTAGTTTGCTCGGGCGACGCAAGAATCTGACAAACGTCATCTCGGTCTACAGCGTGTTCTGTGTGTAACGTTGCCGTTCCACAGTGTCGGCGAACACGCTGATGGCGGCGATTGGATTAATTAAATAATAAATATCGTTTTGGAATCACGATCGGGCTAATTACCAAGGAGCACGCTATTGTTTGCACATCCTCCGCGGGGCATCAGCACCCGACGCGCGTTCGTTCGTGACTATTCGATCTGACCGAAAGACGTTTTCCAAATTCGTTACGTTCGGTTTGTATGTTGTCTAAACATGCGATTTGCCGACGAAATGTTACAAGTGTAATTGTTAACATTTTCTGTCAGGAATTTTGTTTAACCCTTCACACAATGATTTTATTAGTTCCACGATGGTAGTTGTGATTTTGCTTGGACATTTTCTGGCAGGAATTTTGTTTAACACTGTTCACAACGATTTTATTAGTTCCATGACCGTAGTTGTAATTTTGTTGGGACATTTTCACAATGATTTTATTAGTTTCATGATCGTAGTTTTAATTTTGTTGAATGCTTTTCACAATGATTTTATTAGTTCCATGATCGTAGTTGTAATTTTATTCAACCCTTTTCATAATGATTTTATTGGTTCCGAGATTGTAATTGTGATTTTGTTTGGACATTTTCTGGCAGGAATTTTGTTTAACACAGTTCACAACGATTTTATTAGTTCCATGATCGTAATTTTAATTTTGTTTAACGCTTTTCACAATGATTTTATTAGTTCCATGATCGTAGTTGTAATTTTGTTCAACCCTTTTCACAATGATTTTATTGAATCCAAGATCGTAGTTGTGATTTTGTTTGGACATTTTCTGGCAGGAATAATATTTTGTTCAAAACTGTTCATAGCAATTCTATTCGTTCGACAATCGTATTTGTGATTTTATTGGGACATTTTCTGTCATGAATTTGTTTAACACTATTTATAACGATTTTATTAGTTCCATGATCGTAGTTGTGATTTTGTTTGGACATTTTCTGGCAGGCATTTTATTTAACACTGTTCACAACGATTTTATTAGTTCCATGATCTGAAAAATAGCTTCGCGACATAATTTTTGAATTTATTAATAGAAGAAAGTGGAATAGAAAATATAAACGTTAACCAGTAGAAACGTACGTCTTATTTAATGGAAAATTTGAATATTTATTCGAATCATCAATCAAACAAATGATTTACTATAATCTTGCAGAAATTGTTCCATTTCTACTTCATCAAAAGACTTTACAAGAATTCATCATAGTCATCGTTGAAAGTGACTCTACCATGAAAACGAAGTATGAAAAATATTGTTTAGCAAATTCAGTCTGAAACACGTAGCTTTAATTCGTCTGTGAATCGAGAACGAGCAAAGTCATCAACGACCATTTATCTTTGGAAAACGAAGTAACTATCGCCCACTAAAAGCACTGGGGAACACGTAACCTTAATTCGTCTGCGAATTAAAAGGCAGCAAAGTCATCAATGAAAGTGCCTCTCCTGTGAAAACGATGTATTATAAATATCATGTATCAAATTAAGTTTGAAACTCGTAGGCCTAACTCGCCTGCGAATTAAAAGTTCAGCGAAGTCATCGATGAAAGTGCCTCTCCATCGATAAACGAACTATTACAAAAATCGTGTACCAAATTCAATTTGAAACGCGTAGCCTAATTCGTCTGCCAACTAGAACACAATAAAATTATTGCTGAACGTCTTCTCTCTTAAAAATGTAGCAACAATGGCCTTCCACAAGCAACGCGAAGCACGCAGCCCTAATTTTCTTATGGATCGTAAGGCAGCAAAGTCATCAATAAAAATTACTCTCCCTTAAAAACGAAGTATTACAAAAATCGTGTACCAAACTCATTTTAACATTTTCACCGCCAAATCAGCAGCCACAAAAATTCCATAAAATCCTAAAAAGTTAACGAGTGAAATAAAAATTGTAAAATCATAATCTACAACAATAAATAGTTTTCTGACCTCCTTACATAACCTGTATCATCGTCAAATTACATACAATGAATACATCACCGTGAAAATTCATTTAAAAATCGTACAAACAATTCCGTCACCCAGATATAGGTGACACGACAGTCGTTTCGATCGCACGAATAATAAATCGTTTAGTTTGAACGTTTTATATTTTACCCTTGCGCTTAACTTGACAAGGCTCGATATTTAGCGGTGGTGCAAATAATACTGTAAAGACACACGATTTTTCGGTGACTCTCAGCCACCACTGAAAATAGTTATAGCACTGTTTAAAACAATCTTTACATGCTAGTGTCAAAGAATAATTGTAATTGTAATATTAAACAAATTTCGTATGCATAAGATAAAATATATCGCGTGGAATGAAAATATTCTAGGTCAGAAAAAATGCCTTGGGGTTGAAGTTAGAACAGCTTCGAGCGCAAAGGGTTAATAATTCTGACCTACTGGTTTTTCTTACGAAAATAATACGGATTTACTTCGTCTTATTTAATTCACCTTCCTCTAGTACTCCGATTAAAAAGGAAGCGACGATCGCCTACCGAATTCGTTTCGAAGTCCGCTCGCCTAATTCATCCGCGAATCGAACGACAGCGAAGGGGCCGGCGTTCGAGTATGGCGCGGTGTTCCGCGATGGAGTTCTCCGAGTTCCCGCGAGCGGATCGGGGCGGGAAAACAAGAGCTAGACGAATGGTTTATCGTCGATGATCGAAGCTAGGAGCGGTTGCTCGGTGCACTTTGCGTGACGGGCCTGGCCGGGCCAGGCAAAGCCAGGCCAAGCCGAGCTGCCGTTCCGAACCCTACTTTTCTCATTGTCAGTTGGGGGACGAACGTATTCCCAGGATCCGGTTGAGTGGCAGTCGCACGATATCTGCGGATGTATCTACGCCGGAGAAAACACGACTTCCGTGTAAATCCTCGTGGACAGAGAGAGAGAGAGAGATCCCGAGGTCCGTCATCGTCGCCGTCATCATCCGAGAGGGTCCAGCCTCTATCGTCGAAGCCACTCCGCCGGGCCGGTGTTCCTAATCCTTGTGAAAACAACCGTTTAATACCTAATCCATCACCCTGACCTGGCCGCCGGGGAACCGGGGCCGCGCATTGTCTTTGAACCGTTCCGGATTAATTTGGCCGCTGGTTAGCTGGCAGGTCGGTGACTAATGTAGAACTCGGTAGAAGTGCAAGGCACCCTCGCTAATTGGATTCTGGTTCAGAGGTTTGCCGGATGAATCCTTGCGGACGGTTACCCCGGCCTGGCGACGGGACAACGAGGATTCGCTCTGAATCCGGCGATGTTAATGGCTGCTTCATTTGTTCTGGCCCGCCAGATCGGGGCAGGATAGAGGATCGCTAGCAGGGTGGCTGTGCGACCAGGTTCATCTTCGTCACAGTTGACTAGCAGAATTTTATTGCAACCTGTTCCTTTTTTGCTGAACTCTTCTGGTACCGAGATTGGTTCAAGATGAGGTTCGGCCTTGTGGCTGGTGCATAATTGTAATGGCGAAAGTAATGAATTCTTTTGATTTGAACGATGACTTTCAGGCACTGTTAAAGAACGAGGTTTATCTTCGTTGTAGTTGACTCGCAGAATTTTATTGCAACCTGTTTTGTTTTTGCTGAACGTTTCTGGTACCGAGATCGGTTCAGGAAGGGGTTTGGACGTGCGGCTGGTGCATAATTGTAATGGCGAAGATAATTAATTCTTTCGATTCGAACAGTGACTTTCAGGCACCGATAAAGAAAGAAGTTCATCTTTGTCACAGCTGACTCGCAGAATTTTATTGCAACCTGTTTTGTTTTTGCTGAACATTTCTGGTACCGAGATCGGTTTAGGAAGAGGTTCGGCCGTGTGGCTGGTGCATAATTATAATGGCGAAAGTAATTAATTCTTTTATTTCAAACGGTGACTTTCAGACACCGTTAAAGAACGAGGTTTATCTTCGTCACAATTCATTCGCAGAATTTTATTGCAAGCTGTCAGGTACTGCTAGAAAATGTTGCGTTCTTGTCTAACACGTTGAACGTCATGGTGGTCATCGAGCACAAACGTATTGTTTTGTAGTGATTAACGTCGAATTAATGGCGTTGAATGCCAATTTATTAATGGCAAAATTGAATAGATTATAGTGCAAGATTAGAAGAGCATTATTTATTAATTAACAATTTTTCTTAATAACGTCGGTCGCTTCTGTGGACGAAATTATAAAACTTGCGCGACATTTGTTAAAGGAATTTTTACATCGTTATGTTTGCATCTATGAAATTGATAAAACTGTCATTGTTGTAACGACGAGTAAATAAGAAATTGATTTTGTAGTTAAAACAGCTTCGAGTGCAAGGGGTTGATAGTTTTGTTTGCTCTGAAACTTTTGAACTCTCGAAGTAACACCAGAATCTAAAACAATTCACCGCGCGCGACATTTTATCCCAAAAAGTATTCTACGATTGTAGAAAAGTGAGATGGATAATATTCTGTGCCATGCTTAAATTTTCAGCTGTCCTATAAATTAATTTTGTTGTGTAAAAATTGTAAAAAGGTGTCAAAAATATTCTACAATTTTAGAAAAGTGAGATGAATAATATTCTGTGCCATGTTTAAATTTTTAGCTGTCCTATAAATTAATTTTGTTGTGTAAAAATTGTGAAGAAGTGTAAATAATATTCTATGACAGTAGAAAAGTGAGATGGATAATATTCTGTGGCATACTTAAATTTTCAGCTGTCCTATAAATTAATTTTGTCGTGTAAAAATTGTTCTGAATTGTGGTACGATTTTTAATGGCGTCACAGTGACGCTCCTTATGGAAGTGGATTATTAACACACTGGTGAATCGAATGGATGAAAAATTGTTCGGCAAAGGTGTCATAATTCATAAGTGATTAATATATTTATCTTTCTTCCTGGAAGTACAGTGGTGCATCGATAATAGATCACGATCATAAATCGCCGATATTCTTTAGGGGAAATTGAGTTCATAACTGTGTTTCGGAGTTCCCGCTGAGCGCGGCGTCGCCATTGGACGAGTCGAAGTCCGTCCGCCATAACTGCGCTCTGATTAGTCCGTGCCGAGGCGGAAATTTTCGATGAAAAGTGACCTCGGAATTTATTGTCTTCAAGATTTTTCAACATTTTTCAACATTATTAAAATATTTATAAAGAAATGTTTAATTTCAATAACTGGAACTTTGCAACATATATTGATATATTATATGAACTTATCCAACATATTTTAAACATATTATTCAACATATGTTTGAACAAATAATCCGGCAGTTTCAATGGCGCCTTAAAGTCGTCTTAACCTATCCAGTATTAAGAGTTAATCTTTTTGGACTGAATACAATTAGTCAATAATTTTAACTTACTGGCATATTGAACATATTAAACATGCTTTTAACATGTTAGTCAATACATGTCTGAAATAATAGTATGACAGCTTCAATGGCGTCTTACAGTCGCCTTAGCCTTTCCAGTGTTAAGGGTTGATCTCTTCAGACTGAATACAACTAGCCAACAATTTGAACTTACTGGTATACTGAACATATTATATGAACTTATCGAACATATTTTAAACATATTATTTAACATATGTTAGAACCAACAGCGTGCCGTTTCAATGGCGGCTTAGAGTTGCCTTAACCCTTCCGATGTTAATGATTATCCTCTTTAGACTGAATACAAGCAGCCAATAATTTTAACTTACTGGCATATTGAACATATTAAACATACTTTTAACATGTTAGTCAATACATGTCTGAAATAATAGTATGGCAGCTTCAATGGCGTCTTACAGTCGCCTTAACCCTTTCGATGTTAATGATTAACCTCTTCAAACTGAATACAACTAAACAATTATTTGAACTTATTAATATATTCAACATATTATATGAACATATAGAGTATATTTTGAACATATTATTCAACATATGTTAGAACCAACAGCGTGCCATTTCAGTGACGCCTTACAGTCGCCTTAACCTTTCCAGTGTTAAGGGTTAATTTCCCCAGACTGAATACAACAAGACAATAATTTGAACCGACTGGAAATCTAGAATTTGAAGAGAACGATTACAAGCCAGGGTCAAAGAGGCCCGACTGCCGCTGTCCACGGGGTTAAGCAACGAACTGAAAGTTTCTTCTGTGTTTGCACATCGGCGCGGCGTTTCAGCGCGTTCGGCGATGTAGGTCATAAAATTGCTACTTCTAGGACCGATTATTCCCTGGAAGCAATTGAATCGATGTTGTACACGGCTGACTCGGAGGACAAACCGCGGTCTCGTAGAAAAAGGAGCCGGGAACGCACCGGCGTTCGCAAATGACCCGTGTGAATTACGGTAAAGTAGTAGTTTCACGCGGCGGAGCAGTTTTCAGCGGCTGCTTTGCATACTGTTGCAGCGCTAACGACTATAACCTTTCGCGTCGCTGAAAAAATGTATCGTAAAACGCGCTGCGCGGCTTCCATCGGCGATTTTTCCTCGCTGGTTTCTATGCTTCTCTCTCTTTCTCTCTTTTTCTCTTGCTCCCCCTTCTCTCTTTCTCTGTCTCTCCCCCGTTGCTCTCTTTCTCTCTCTCCCCATGTCGCCGCTGGTGTTGCATCAGAGCCAATGATTAGCCGACTTGGTCTTCGTGATCGATGCGAGCGTGTCGTACATTGTGATCCGCGATAAGATGCCAATTCTCGTCGATCGAACGCGACGTAATTCGACGTCGTTGCTTCTGATTTCCCTGTCAGCTATGAAACCGTGTTTCCTTAATTCGCAGTTGCGCGCGAATGCTGCCCCCGCGACACGCGGCCAATTTCAAACAAAACCCGCCGCAGTGTTTAACGATTAAATTACCGAGCACCAAAATTGGCTGGTGTATTATTATCTTATAGAAACGACGGGATTTAATTTGGTTGAGTTTCGCGCGATTTTTATTGCAATATATATTTCGAGAAAGGAATTAATTAAGTTGTGACATAATAAATCCAAAATCGGTCGTTTAACGCTGTTGCGGGTTCAAAGGCGAATACGCGCGCCTCCGAGTCGAGGCGCGAAATTAAGTTAGCGGATGAAATTGGACAAATTATTGTGGCAAACCTGTAGACATTTTTTATAAAATGTAGAACTTGATTTTCAGATCGTATAAATTGCTATTTACATCGTCGGAATTTATGAGCATTTAGGTTATATGTCTGAATTGTGGTAAACGATAAATTAAGGGATGAAATCAGAAGAATTAATTGATTAGTGTTATGGTGTTTGTTGGCGAACGCGATCATGGTTGCACACTGTCGTTAGATTATTTGGATCTTGCGCAATTTTTATTGGAATATATGATTGAACAAAGAAATGCATTAATGGATTTTTCTGCAGTCATCTTTTTCTCTTTAACAATCTTGAAATAAACAATTTGAGACAGGTCGTTTGACCAAGTGTGGTAAGTTTAATGTTAAATTGTCTATCACATATTGTTTTACAAACACAACAAGCTTAAATTTATTTAGACTATCCATTAAATATACTGGAATGAAGAAATGCATAGAATCAATTCCCCTGAAGCCATTTTTCTAATCTCAACAATTATGAACAAAAAAATACAAGATCGATCATTTGACCAACTGTAGTAAACTTGTGAGATTGTTTTACAGAAAATATGGTATAAATATCAACCAGTGAACAACAAAGAATGCATAAAAATGAAAAAAGTATGATTGAGGAAACTATTTAAATGTTGAATAATTATTATTAAACTATTTATCGAAAGTTTGATGTGGATACAATAATCATAGATTAAATATTTATAATTCTAACAATGCTACCTGTCCAGCCATAAAAGTGACCGATTCCCTCATAAAAATGCGGGAATTAAATAATAAATTTATTTATTTTACTAGAATTGTTATTTGCTCTGTTCTTGTTTTATAATATATAAATTAATAATATCGACTAAATTATTTTTCAGGAGAACATCTTAATAGTTTCATCAACCGCAAAATAAATAATCTGATCAGCGACGGTGAATTTAACGTTAAAAAGCGAATTTGCTTTTTCCAATCGGAGCGGACTTTCCGAGCTGAATTGAAAGAATTATTTTCTCGTTTGCCAGTGTTCGAAGTGTTTTTTCATAGGATGCACCGTGTTTTACAAACGACGTCGAATTGCATCACGGTCTTCGAACCGCGATAAACAAGTAGCCATGCACTGGGCATTTATCGCGTCCGGTCGACGGGAAACATGGTCGCGCGACAAAATGTTGGAACAATACCTGCCTAATCGGCGGAGCTAATGTATTCGACGATACCGTTCCCTGCGAACGGGGTAAAATCGTTCCATTGTCTGGCCCGCAAACACGTCGCAAGCGATGAGCTTCTGGTTCTGAAACCCTTAACCTTGTTGCATTCCTACGCTACTTTTATTTTAGATTTTTCTTCTGCCTTTCTGCAATTTTATTTTCCATACTGGACCTTGTTAACGTCGAACGGTAGATTCTAGACTGTGAACCTGGAATTTTAACCCTTTACACTGGAGTAGTGACTCTGAGGTATCACTAAAAATTGCCACACCATTATGTATAATGATAAATAATTCAACCGCTGTAAATTTAATTATTACAAAATTTTAATTGTTGTAGAATGAGTAATAGTAAAAGAACCCATATCCGTAAGATAAAATGGATCAGGTCTTCGTTTTCAAGTTGAAACAGCTTCCTATGCAAAGGGTTAAGTTTATTTTACAAATTCCAATTGGATTTTTATTGTACTTGATGTGTGAAGACATTTGATGACATCTTCTAGTGGAACATCGATGTTATTTAATTTGAAACTTCCGAAATCTTGGACGTGGTTCACAGAGACTCATTTTTATTTTCGAGGCCCTCATTTGAGTCAGTTTATATAATCTTTTTGTAGATCCAAGGATTGGTATTGATACCGGTGTGTCCAATATTAATTTTCAACCCTTAAATCTAAATACCCGAAGCTAAACATTAAAAGTTTATAATAGTTTAATCCGAAGAGTTTAGTTCTTTTATGCAACACATTATCTCAAATTATCTGATGTTATATTTTTGTATACTTTTAGTCACATCGACCACTAAGTGCTTGGCATTAAATTTCAGCCCCTCAACCCTTACTACTCCAAGCAAATTTAATTCTAAAATCGAAGCATTTCTTTTTAACGTAAAATAATTCCATTGAACCTCGTTAATTTCCTTTCGCCAATGTAAAGTTTATTATTATTACTCGAACGTGCAACAGCTCAATTTTTACCAACTCCTTTAATGCAAAGAGAGTAATATAAAAGCTGTTTTAAATAATAGTAAGGGTGTTTCTAGTGTCGCCTCAGAGGCGCCATTTTATGCGCCATTTCTGCTGCATAAAAACATATTTACGGCACCTGCTCTTTCATTTATACTTTTCAGTATCGTTTCTTAACGAATCGTGTGCAATATCGATTTCTAAATATTCATTATTAATTTATCAAATCTGGTTATACCTAAATCAATATTTTTAACTTCATATCTATAAAATTGTTAACTTTTCTGATGCATAAAGACTTATTCCTGATACTTGCTCTTTCATTTATGTTTTCTAGTGTCACTTCAATAGTGTACAGCATCGATTCCTAAATATTCAATATTAATTTGATAAATGTAATTATATCTAAATCCATATCCTTAACTTCACATCTATAAAATTGTTAACTTTTCTGATCCATAAAGACTTATTCCCGATACCTGCTCTTTCATTTATATTTTCTAATGTCACTTCTTGGCCAATAGTGACTATCATCGATCCCAAACTATTAAACATTAATTTACCAAATGAACATATCTGGAATAAAATCCTCCTCCTCCTCGAAAATAATATTTTCTTCTACCCAGACGAACCTTTAAATCCTCCAACGTCAATTTTCATCATCTGCTCGACGCCATCGAGCCAAGATAAATCAAAACCCTCGCTACCCTAACATCTAGCTGCCACGTCTCCATTATTCCTGCTCCTGGCGAATTCAAAATCTTCTAAGTTTCCCGGAAAGTTATTCCCATAAATTAACCCTGTATCGAACGTATCCCATACCGGTGTCCGATAGAATTTCCATAAGATCGACAGGAAAATATTCATAACATGTAAGCCTCGTCCCCTTAAATCGTGATCCTCGGTGTTATTTCGCGATCGATCTCGGCGAGTCGTTGATCCACGGGTCAGCCGTCCACGCCCCGTGGCGCTGGTGACACGACCGGCAATAAATCATGAGAATCATAACGTGTACGTGCGTATGCATGTCCGGTAAGCTCACCATAAATTACGTTAATTAATAGTCACGCTTATTATCACAGAGGGAAAGGTACCGCGAACAGAGGCAGCCCGGTGTTACGTTGCGCGGATAATTCCGAGTTTCGTCCCCAACATCTCACTCGTCGCATGCCTCTCTCTTTCTCTCTCTCTCTCTCTCTCTCATCTCGTTTTCTACCATCTCCTCTCTCTCTCTCCTCTCTTCTATCTGTCCTATCCCCGTATCGTGTCGCCCCATGTCGATTTATGGCAAATTTTCTCGCGTTTCCTTGAAAATAACAACGGTCGACCGAGGGGGAAAATGACAAGGCAGCATGTTTGGATTTCTAAATGACTGTGTTACGTTGAAGGATTCACACCGCGGCGTATTACGCTACATTGTAATTAGGGTATAAACATAATGGCGCGATCGCAACCGACGATAGCGTCGCCGGCTGGCACGATGGCGTCCATTTAGCCGGCGCATAATTATTTTAAGATTAATTTATAACAATTCACCGTTCTTCGCCTTTTTCTTTTCTTTCTTCGTCTCGAATTAATTACGTTATAGTTAGTGCACCGATATATTGTTCGCCGCGATACCGATCGCAGAGATTAATGATCGTTTAGCACCTCGGAATGGCTACCGAATTCTCACCATTGCTAGGCGATGCTTTATCATCGCTTCATTCGATTAGACGCACAATGGAAAGTACGATTACGTTCGTGATATTCGTATTTCCTTTGAGAAATTACTGGTGCCTGCTCTGATCTACGGAATACATTTATTGTCTGCGATCTGCCTGCCTTATAGGTTTTATCTATCGCGTTTAGGTCGGCTTAAAGTTCTCAGTTCGTTTCTTGCGCGTTTTAGACTCGTCTGAATTTGTGAAATTTAATTTCACGATAAAAAACTACTCCTTGTTATTCACGGCCCTTTACGACGGGGAAGATCGTTTGATAAGTATGAATTTATGAGCGCGATAGGAGAGATTGCATTCTTTGTAACGAGCGCAGGCAGAATTTTGCAAGATTTTTTTGCTAGGACTTGCAGAATTTTTGAGCATCGAGGAACACGGTTATTTGTAATTTAAGTAATTGGTAATATCAGTGGTGAACTACTTTCTAATCGGTTTAATTAGTAGCTCGAGTTTCTAATGAACAGTAAATTTATTCTTCCCGATTGCCTCACCTGTCTGTGATTAATGTTTTTCGCTAACGGAAAATTATATCAAGTCGTCAGTGTCAATTACGTTCTGAACACTGTTTCCGCGTCTGGAAACTGGTATACACCTAAAATTCTTACGTTTCTTCGGATTTTTCTAGGTTTGATCGACGGCATCGATCAGAAAAAGTTCAACCTATCACAGCAAATTGCTAGCGTCAATTAAGGCGAATAGGAATTAGCGCAAATGTGACTTGGATCATGTTAATACGCATTAATTCTGTGCAATTAGAAAATCACGCGTTTCTTCCTGAGATTTGTTAGTCCTTCTGATTTCATTTTTGATGATCTCAACGCGACAGTTTATGTTCCATCGCGTCTTCTCAATTCTATTTGTCTCTCTTTTTTTAACTAAAAAGTAAATTCAATGTCTTCTTGGTTTGATATTGAACCCTCGCGAGGATGTAAATATTCGTCGTCAACTCCTTGAACGAAATCAAAATTAACTTTAGAATGAAAATGATTTTCCGCGATTTCAACCCTTCAGTTTTCAAGTTCGACGTCCATGCACTTTTCTCACTTTGGCCAATATTGGTTCAGATATAATTCAATAACGAATTTACATAAAATAACGAATATGGGTATTAAATAGCTGATGAAATCGTATGTTGCTTGGATCGAAAATTTATCCCTCTGTTTTAATTAAAAAGTAAATTCAATGTCTTCGTGGTTTGATATTGAACTCACGCGAGGACGTAAATATTCATCATCAAACCCTTGAACAAAATTAAAATTCACTTTTGAATGAAAATCATTTTCCGCGATTTCAATTCTTCCGTTTTCATGTTCGACGTCCATGCACAATTTTCACTATGGCCAATATCGATTCAGATATAATTCAACAACGAATTTACATAAAATAACGAATATGGGCATTGATCTAGGCTGATTAAGTTTGCAGTCCTTTAGGTTCGAAAATGTTATTATAATTTTTAACAATGAATCTATAGGATGTTTAAATATTTCTGTTATTATATGTCGTATATCGAAGAATGAAGCAACGAACCGACGGGAAATATCGTGGATACATAGCATTGCGCGGCGTTCAAATCTCCACTCGTATTGATTCGCAAATATAACTCTGCAGTTTCACTTGATATTTGTCTTCCGACGTTCATTTCGTAATTTCATTTCTGACGTAATTTAATCAGCGTACTTCCAACTGAAAATGAAGCCTCGATCTCATATAGAATATTGAAAACTTGACAATACTAAATTTGCAATCGAATCTCTGATTCCATCGCTCTGAAAACGTTCTTTTTTCGTAACTACGTAGATTTTATGAATTTGTGACAACGACATTGACAAACTGGCATCCAACAAAATTACAGAAAATCAAAATAATAAATGTGTATGCCAAAGTATTAAATTAAATGAAGATTCAAAAAATACGATGTGCATTGAGTAGTTCTCAAATCATAACTTAACAACAAAATCTAAATAAACAAAATCTTGGAATTTTTACAATACATCCTAGCTAGTTTAAAATGGTTACTTTAGTGTTAAAGGATTTTACTGTTCAATTTTACTGTTAAAGAATATATAAAATGAAAGTAAAAAATGTATATAACCAAATCATTAAATTAAATAAAAATTAGCCAGAAAAACCTAAATAACCAGAATCTTGTCATTTTTATTTTCAAATAAACTAAACCTTGTAATTTTTACGATAATATATCCTATCCAATTAAAATGGTAACTTTAGTATTAAAGAATACATAAAATCAAAGTAATAAAAGTATCTACCAAATTATTAAATTAAATAAAAATTAGCCAGAGAAACCTAAATAAACCAAACGTTGTAATTTTTACGACAACATATCCTATCCAATTGCAATGGTAATTTTAATATTAAAAAATACATAAAATCAAAGTAATAAAAGTATCTACCAAATTATTAAATTAAATAAAAATTAGTCAGAAAAACCTAAATAACCAAAATCTTGTAATCTTTACAATATACCCTATCCAATTTGAAATGATAACCTCAGTATCAAAGAATGTCATTCTATAACAGATATAGATCATGCATATCTTCCAGGCGTACACGAAAACGAAGTTCCGATCACCGTAAATCGTAAAGCAAATAAAAATGAAGGGGGTTAATGTATTTCCGTTCGGTTTTGTTCGTTTGTTCGGATCACCGGGTCAGGTTTTAAGTTGGATTTCTCTTTAGTTCGTACGCCAGCAGTGACGAGGACTCTGAAAGTTGATGTTAGGGTGGTGCATGTTCGCAGACCTCTCGCCGTTGGGCGACAAGGGCGGCAGCCTCGTCGACGAGCTCGGCGGAGGTGGCGGCGGCTCCTTGAGGAACGGTAAAGGCAAGAAGATGAGGAAACCACGGACGATCTACAGCAGCCTGCAGTTGCAACAGCTCAACAGGCGGTTCCAGAGGACGCAGTACCTGGCGCTACCGGAGAGAGCGGAGCTAGCGGCGAGCCTTGGACTGACGCAGACGCAGGTAAGCAAGCGTCTTTTTCAATCCCGTACGAAATGCATCGACGTCGATAGATCCGACAGACGTAATCCTATTGATCTGACGTACGGATACAATGAGCGCGATATTTTCATAGCGACGTCGATGGACCGGCAGGCAGGGTAAACAGCTCGGAAAACCGACGGCAAATAACCGGCTGTCTCTCCACGTCTGTCCGAGTTGCGCGTTTCACCAATCCTCGGAGCAATTAATTTTCTATTATCACGCAGCAGCTTCACAATTTCAAGATGCCTAGATGCATACGTCGTCTATCTTTAGAATCGTCTGTTACATTTGGTATTGCTTCGAAAAGAAAATTTTACTTATTCATTCTGACGTCTTGGTACAATCGAGGTACGGTTAAGTATCGGTACCTCAATTCGAAGCATCGTGTAACCCCAACATTTTTAAAATTGAAGATTAGAGTGGCCTAATATTTAAAACAGTAAAAATGAGTTCTTATAGATTTTATGGATGTTACATAATTGTATTTGCAATCCACAGACACTGAAAGCTGTATTTTAATCAGAAGGATCTATAATTGTGTAGAAATTCTGGAAGGGGTGGTTTACAGTATGCAAGGATTTCCTTGGATTTTATGCCATTTTTTTAATTATATGTGATTGTATAAATAGTTCGCAAAATTCTAGGGGAACTATGTAACTCCAAAATCCTTTAAAATTTTGTTAAAATCTGAGAAAGAGGTGAATCAACCCCCAAAGCAGTATAAAACAACTTTCCTTAGATTTTGTGGCATTTTGCAATGTCATATGATTACACTAACAATGTAAGGATAGTGAAAGCAAGTTTTATCCTCAGAATCCTCCACGGTTTTCTAAAAATCCAAAGAGGGGTGGGTCAACCCTCAAAACAGTAAACAATGGCTTCCCCAAATGTTGTGCCTCCAATTCTATATGATTGGATTGACAATCTAAAAGTACTGGAAGCAAATCTAAGCAAAGTTGAACCGTGCGGTTAAAAACTGACCAAAACGGAGCATTTTCAAGCGACTGACTTACAGATTCGCCTAACTCGCCTTCCCATGGGATCGTTGGCGAAATTTCGCATTGTCTCGCGTCACCCCTTGCGATTCTATGGTGTCCGGTTTCACTGGCGAGTCCGTTGTAACAGGAGCTTCGGTGGACGGCATCTGTCAGCATTATCGGCACAAATGACTTTACTAAATCACCGATCCGCCACGCCCTGGACATCGGAGATAGGGTTGCGACAGTGTCCATCGCAACAGGGAAGGTTAACGAGACGATCATAAATATTCGCGTTGGAGTTTTTCAGGTTTTCGCGCGCGAGTCCGGTCATCGAAAGGCTTTCCGCTAATTATCCGGGAGGTTGGTTTCCAATTAACGATTTATTAGGGCGCTCCGAAGGGGTGAGAGCCCTGGTCAGAAGCTAATTGGGGCTGGCCTTCTCGGAGCCATGAATTTCTCGCGGATAGTCCCACGGTTTCCAATTAACGATTTATAAGACTGTAATCGCGGCTCCAAGCTAATTGGAGCGAACCTCTCGCGGGTCTCTTCGTATGGCGCCGATTTAGCCGGAGACCGGATGATCCGGGCCAATTAAGATGCTTCGTTCAATTATTCGCGGTTGCGAAAATCTGCGGTTGTGTTCCCGAAACCGCTCGCTTATGATCCTTCGAAACCTAACAGAGAGCCTTTGTGTAGTATTAATTTTATCGTGTTGTAAACCGAGTTGGTTCCCTTCGGTTTATGTTAATCGTCAGGCAGATTCCCTTTTACTGCTTCTTTCAATCAGATTACAGTTCCGCGTCGAGTGAAAATAATCTTTACACTGTTTTCGACGTGCCGCACCTTGTTAAAACAGAAGTGTAAGTAAACACGCTGCGGAAGAATTATTAACAAGTGTATGCTCTTAGTTACAGAGAATATCCTGCTGCAGGGTTTATCTCTTTCTGGTTTAGATTGTTATTTGAACAATTGTGCTTTTGTTCTTTTTGTATTCACATAGGGGATGCTTTTGACGAGTTTATAGGAGCATAAATCTGTTCTATAAATTCTTATAAATTCTAACCCTGTTTTTGAAGATGGTCCTATAAAATGTAATAATTTAAGATTTGTGCACTGTGTCGCGAAAATCAAGGGTTCTAGCCAGAGCATACGGAGATGCATGAATCCATCTCAAATTATTTATACTTTTTATTTGTTCGTTTTATTTGACCAATTGTGCCTTTGTTCTTTTTATATTCACATAGGGGATGCTTTTGACAAATTTATAGGAGCATAAATCTGTTCTAACAGATCTTCAAGATGGTCCTATTAAATCTAATAATTTAAGATTTGTCCACTGTGTCGCGAAAATTAAGAGTTCCTGCCAGAGCATACGGAGATGCACGAATCCATGTCAAATTATTTATACTTTTTATTTGTTCGTTTTATTTCGATTTGGTCTCCAAATATTCTAGACATATTGAAGTTTACGAATACATTTTAGTTATCGCTAAAATTACTATTTAAATAGCTAATGGTAACTAAATCTTTCGCATGACGAGTAAACTCGATCGTCAACCACAGTTACCTGGATAAGGAATTAAATTGGATGGCTATAAACATTCAATTCTATCTAGAGAACATCCTTAGCTCACCTGAAATCTAAATAAAATTCTTGCAAAAGAAGTTGTCAACGTAAAATGGTGCCTTGATGTTCAATTGACTAAGATGGTTTTAGGTTAAACTAGATATTAAAGAATTAGTATCTCAATGCAACCAACTGAATAAATTGAAGTACTAGTAAATATATAAAATTAGAACTAACTCGTATAAAAAGAAAAATATGTACAGTGTCTAAAATGGAAAATTGTTGAATCTTCACCTGATGAGCAAGTGAGGGTAAAGCAAGTTCTAATTGAATTTGTCAGTAAGAAATTAGAATCCAAAGAAAATAGCCAATTCAAAGAATGAACAAACGTAATCAATAACAAAATCGTGTCGAAATAAAACATTGTATAATATCTAGAATAAAATGTGGTAGAATTTTCACCTAGAAAGCAAACAAGGGTAAAGCCAGTTCTGATTAAATTTGTCAGTACACAATTATTATAAAATCCAAAGAAAACGTCCGATTCAAAGAATGAACATATGTAATTAATAACAAAATCGTGTCGAAATAAAAAATTGTATAATATCTAGAATAAAATGTGGTAGAATTTTCACCTGGAGAGAAAACAAGGGTAAAGCCAGTTCTACTTAAACTAATTAATAAAATATTGGAAACCAAAGTAGATAAACTATTCAGAGAATGGACAATTGCAACTAACAACAAATTCGTGTCAAAATAAAAGATTGTACAGTATCCAGAATAGATAAATGTAGAATTTTTTTCTGAGCTAAAGACAGCTCTAATTAAGCCGATTAGTAAAAAATTAGAATCCAAAGCAAATGACTATTCAGAGAGTGTTCAAAAGCAACCAAAATCAAAATCGCCTCGAAATAAAAGATTGCACATTATCCAAAATAGATAATTGTTAAAGTTTCCCCTGGAGAGCAAGCAAGGATAAAAACAGCTCTAATTAAACCAATTAGTAAAAAATTAGAAAACAAAGCAAATGGCCTATTCAAAGAATGTTCAAAAGCACCGAAAATCAAAATCGCCTCGAAATAAAAGATTGTACAGTATCTAAAAGAAAAAGTGGTAGAATTTTCCTGAGCGTGCGAGGTTTGTGAGAGTTTTATAGCATCGATTGAGATGTTTATCTGCGGCAACTTTAACGTTGGGAGAACGTGGTGCGCATTGTGGGGCACGGTTCCGTCGATGGTAATCTAGATGCAGTTCTCAAAATCGCCGTCAGGAGTCATTATGGATGGTTATTTTGCAAACAACCTGACGCGTTGCCGCGATTACTCATCAGGCTGCGACGCGCTCGATTCCCTCGACCAGGGGGTCAGTGGGGGGCAGAGAGGAACATAACTCCCGCGGTGCTCAGGCTAATGAAATTATCCGGTCCGGGACCCCCTGCGACGACATCATCGAGCACGACAGCCAGTTATCCCGTGATTACGCGGTACGCAGTTGCGTATCACGGCGTGCGTACCTATGAGAAAACCTTTAGCCTTTTGACGTGCTCGGGATAGGGGTCGCGAGCGCACCAAATCAATCTTCTCTAGATTCTTTCGTCCATTCTTCCTCAAGCCATTTCGCAGCGTTTTGTCAGAGCTAATAGCTGGCGAATTGCTGGGCCAACACGGAATTATTAACCCTTTGCCCTGCAACAACGAGTCGGACCCGTGATCAAGATTTCGAACGGAATCTTTTAACACTTTAAAAGCCACAAGGATTTTGCCTTATTTAGGTATTATCTGATATTTAGGTACATTTATTAGTTTATTCATAGAACGTAATTTGTTAAGTTTCATATCCGTATTTTATAACATCAGTCACCGGTTACTGTCGCGGTCTGGATGGAAGATTTAGTGCTTAGTTAAATAAAGTTATTCAAAATTATATAAAGTTATTCATCAATTTAATCAGTTGTAAAGTAAAAGATCATTCGTAGCTATATTTTGGAGGAAATAGAGAGTGGGACAAGATCGATGAACGGTATTGAAATGACTGATTTTTTAGTGTCGAGATTGTAAACTCAAGATATTAGTAATTCTAAGGGATGCAGATTTTTCAGGTTTTTATTACGGAATTAAAAAAGGTGAACATTTAATTCGAGCTTTCCAAACTTTCTGCGATTCCATAGCACATTAAGAAAATGATTAAATACAATTATCAACAATTCTAAGGGACACAGATTTTAATACTGAACTCACGCGAGGACGTACTACATCGTCAACCCCTTGAACAAAATCAAAATTCACTTTTGAATGAAAATGATTTCCTGCGATTTCAACCCTTCAGTTTTCAAGTTCGACATCCATACACAATTTTTACTATGGCCAATATCGATTCAGGTATAATTAAACAACGTATTTACTTAAATTATCGAATATTAAATAGTAAATATTCATCATCAACACCTTGAACAAAATCAAAATTCACTTTTGAATGAAAATGATTTTCAGCGATTTCAACCCTCCACTTTTCAAGTTCGACGTCCATCTACAATTTTCACTACGGCCAATATCGATTCAGATATAATTCAACAACGAATTTACTTAAAATAACGAATATGGGCATTGATCAAGGCTGATGAAGTTTGCAATCGTTTAGATTCGAAAATCTTATTAAACATTTTTCACTGAATCTATGCGATGTTTAAATATTTCTGTTATCTTACGTCGTATATCGTGTTGTATAATGAAGCAGAATGAATGAAGAATGAAGCAACGAATCGACGGGAAATATCATGGATAAATAGCATTGCGCGGCGTTCAAATCTCCAATCGTATTGCTTCGAAAATTTAACTCTGCAGTTTCGCTTGATAATTGTCTTCAGATGAATTAGCTGTAATCGATCTCATATAGAAAATTTCACAATACTAGATTCGTACTCGAATCGCGAAACTGTCTCCGCGACAAGTATTTACTTCGAGTTGTCCTCCAGCGACGGAGGTCGCGGTTGAGAAAGCGCGATGCCAAATAAGTTTGAAAAAAGCCCTTCGCGTTATAGTCGGCTTACGGAATCATTGGGCCTTAGTCCCCGGCGGTGTTGAGGAAGGGGAAGGGGGAGTAGTTCCTGCAGGAAGTCGAGAAATCAACTTCCCAAGCCGCGTTGACTTTTTGCCGGTAGCCGGAGGCCTGGTAGCGCGAGTCGCCGCGGCAGTAAAGCTCGCGGCCGTGCGCGTCCCAGCAGGGTGCACCGTGCATAATCTGTAATCGGCCAATCAAGGCGTCCGAGCAAGCGCCTGTGCCTGCACTGTTGGCCCGGCTACCGTCGCATCGGGTTTCTTGTCATCGCCAGCAACATGGCGCCTCGAGCCTTCACTCTCTTCCATCTTCCCTTGGTCTCCTCCTCCCGTGACCACCATCGTCTTCTCTCTCTCTCTCTTTTTCTCTCTCTCCTTTCCCTCCTTTTCCCACCATCGCCTTATGAAAACGACGAAGAGGAGGAGAAAGCCGGAGGAACAACGCGGGAAGCAATGAGTGCAAACTTGAGAGAAGCAGAGGATGACTATCGCCTCTCTCTTTCTTCCTTTTTCT
>CM052088.1:7879798-7892423 GCA_028453745.1 Agapostemon virescens
CCCAACTACAAATTTCTGCTTTGTCAAACTTAAGACAAGAATTATTCAGAGATTTTGCAAAACGATGACAGTGATTTCCATGTTTCCTCAAAGCCTGAAGTAGAATATTTTCGACGCTAGAACCCTGTGTCCGATGCTTATGGACTTGAACCAGTCGAGGAACTCAATCTTCTTCGATACTTCGCTCGCGAAACTTGCTGACTGAATACATTTAGCTAAGTTCCAACTATGTTACTGTTCAGGGGTTGCACGTGGTGAGCTTGCATAGGCTTCGCAGCTATTTCCGAACTGTTGTGTACCAGCATGTTTATTTTCGATTATTTGCTACTTATGCCCTTGTTCACTGCTGAGACTCGACTGGAGACTGCCGAGGGTTGGCAGACAACAAATAATAACCTTGCGCAATCGTTCCGCCGTTTAATTTTTCATTGCGATGATGCATATTGTGATAATAGAACGGGCTACACGTACATTCAACGAAGACTTTATTCGATGTTTCCATTCAATCGTCTACGATGTTTACGTTAACACGTTGAACGCGGAGCCATTTTCCCAAGGTATCGCATTTTATTTTAAACGGAAAGCATTACAAGGGTGCATAAGGAAAAGACTCGCGTACATTTGCGTTTTTCAGTTTTAATCAAATTTATTAAAATAGCGTGAATATTTCTTAATCCTTAGCATTCCAATGGCTCCCTTTAACCTCTTAGGCATGATTGAATTTTGTGCAGGGCAGTTTCTCTGTACGGCAGAGCACATTGGAATAAAGTTTTTGATAACTAATTAACTTTAATAATTTTTGAATGAGATTTTTGATAACTAAATTGTAATTTTTCTAAAAGATATGATGCAGATACTTTGATATTAATAATTTACTGTAATCATCAATAATAGAATTGAGTGTGCTCAAACCACTATAATGGGGCATCGTGCTTAAGAGGTTAAGCGACAATAAAAATTGCTATACTCTAATCTAAAAGAACTTTTAAATCATTATAATTGCATCGAAGGAATCGGTAGAATTTGAAGCGTCGTACGTACGAGTAATAAAATGCACAAGAGGAAAAGAACAATCTGCCATGAAACTATTCTAGGTTAAAAAGTATCTCGATTTTGGAATTAATCCTTAGCACGCGAATGGTGATTCTGAAGCAAAAATTGCCACGCTATTATTTAAAACAATTTTCACATCGCCATGTTTTTATCTAAGACATTGATAAAAATGTAACTGTCATAAGAACGAGTAACAGTAAAAGGCTTCATCACCATTTAAAGTGTGACAGAATTATTTGGCCAAATTCAAACATAAATTTTTGTGCTGATGCATTGATTGCACCAAATCTGTTTAGTGTCAGGAAGAAAGAAGGACGTTGAAGGAGTGCTCATTATTCATATATGCTAACTTTCCAGTTTTTATTTCATTAACACTAAACCTACAAAGCAGTAAAATTGGAAAGTGTGTATTGTCTTGTAATATTGACAAGAATTAATTTATTTGGATTTTGTGCAATTTTTATTACAAAGTATGTTAGAATAAAAAAATTCTATCGAATCGATTTTTGTGAAAACGATTATATAACTTTAATAATTGTAAAATAGAAAATCTGAAAAGGGTCATTTGACCCCTTATGGTAGGTTTAGTGTTAAATAAATTACTTTGACTCTATGGAACATTTGAGATTGTTACGTTGGCAGTGAAAGCGTTAAAACATTGCAAAAGAAATGGAAAACGTGGTTAGTCGATTCTAAAGGAAATCAATCAAATAATATAAAAAAAATATAAAAATCAACAAAACAAACGAATATTTATCCGGCCAAAATATAAAAGATCAAAGCACTCGTTTCCGCCGTTTCGAATTTCCAGATAACTGCAGTATAGGAAAGGAATTCCCACAGACCGGCAAACTTTTTCAACGCTTTACAAATTTCTCGCGGCGTTACACTCTTCTTACGACTTCTTCCAACTTCCCGTAACTTCCTCGCAAGAAGTTATCCATTCTTTGTGATCCGAGGTGCCTGCAATCCATCTCCCCGGCGAAATTCCTCGAGCATTCGCATGATCGTGCCGCGCAGCGAACGGAAAGTCAAATAAAGAGAAGGCTCGCCGAAAAGGGGGTGGTTCCGCCCTTGCAGCGTTCGCCGATTCGCGTCCCGCGGTATTAGATTACCGCCGCCATAAATATTCATAGTGTGGTCGGGATCCAAGGTGTAGGTGAGCCCGGCGGAAGGTGAAGTTGGAATCCTCCTTGGCGAGAGAGACCGCGGGACCGTTTGCGGAAAAGAGAGAATCGGATGGATGAATAAGATAAGCGTATAAGGACGAACGCGCGTCGAGCGAAATCGGGGATGGGTGAAGGGCTGGAGGGGGAGAAGAAGGGTGGCGAACAAGAAGAAGAAGAAGAAGAAGAAAGGAGGAGGAGGAGGAAGAGAAGGAGGAGGATCGTTCGGAACAATGAGCGAAAGAGACGGAGATAGGCGGCGGAGGGCGGGGAGGAAATGAGAGACAAAAAGAGAGAACGAGCGAGCAATATTAACGGGAAGTTTAATCGTCGGCTGGTCCGGGCTGTCAGCTCGGACGCACGCCGGGTCAGTCGGGCCCCTGAGGTCAATTAGTGCTGTTCAACACTCTCCTCTCGTTCTGACCCCCAAAAACAAAAGCAACTTCGTTGCGGCTCGTTTGGTTCGGCCGTCTTATTAAAAAATGTCTCGGGTTTCCAGTACTTCTTCGCCACTTAAAATCTTGCGCTCCGTTAGCCAAATACCGATCAGGCCTCTCGTGAGCGTACTAAAAAATAGTGTTGCGTAGAGCAGGGACTAAGAAGAACCTCTGTCGTTCCTTATTATGTCGATTTGCGAAGCCTGTAGCTATCCAAGCAAGCTGGTGTAGCTTTTAGCTTTGTTAACTACGAGCGTTGTAAATCGACGTAATCAGAAATGACATATTTACGAAGCTTGTTGCTATCAAAGCAAGCTAGTGTAGCTTTTACCTTCGTTAGCTACAAGCTTTGTAAATCGACATAGTAAGAAACGACAAATTTATAAAGCTTGTAGCTATCCAAGCAAGTTGTTGTAGCTTTTATCTTCGTTAGCTACAAGCTTTGTAAATCGACATAGTAAGAAACGACAAATTTATAAAGCCTATAGCTATCCAAGCAAGCTGTTATAGCTTTTATCTTCGTTAGCTACAAGCTTTGTAAATCGACGTAATTAGAAACGACAGATGTACAATGCTTGTAGCTATCCAAGCAAGCTGTTGTAGCTTTTATCTTTGTTAACTACAAGCTTTGTAAATCGACATAGTAAGAAGCAACAAATTTATAAAGCCTGTAGCTATCCAAGCAAGCTGTTGTAGCTTTTATCTTCGTTAGCTACAAGCTTTGAAAATCGACGTAATTAGAAATGACAAATGTACAATGCTTGTAGCTATACAAGCAAGCCAGTGTAGCTGTTACCTTCGTTAGCTACAAGCTTTGTAAATCGGCGTAGTAAGAAACGACAAATTTATTAAGTTTGTAGCTATCCAAGCAAGTTGTTGTAGCTTTTATCTTCGTTAGCTACAAGCTTTGTAAATCGACATAATTAGAAACGACAAATGTACAAAGCTTATAACTCTACAAGCAAGCCGGTGCAGCTTTTATCTTCGTTATCTACAATCTTTATAAATTTGTCCTTTCTTCTTACGTCGATTTACAAAGCTTGTAGCTAACAAAAGTAAAAGCTACACTGGCTTGCCTGAATAACTACAAGATTTGTAAAACGACGTAATAAGAAACGACAGAGGTTTCCCCTAGAGCTGCACTCTGCAATATTATTTTTTAAGGACGCGTACGAAATATGTGATCGGTATTTGACTATCAGAACGCAAGATTTTAAGTGTCGAACAAGTAAGTGCCCGAGACAATTTTTAAATTAATTTTTAAAAAAGCCCCAGAATATTTTACTCGGTCTCCGGTTCTTCCGAAGATGAAACAATCGTGTTCGTTGTTCCCATCCGTGGATTATCGGATTTGATAATTTTGTAATTTACCCGCGCCGTAGCGGGTAACAGGCCACTCAGAAAATTCCGCCGCGGAAAGCATTATTCTAATATAGAAGAGGAATTCGCTGAGTAATTCAGAAAATATTGTCAGATAGCTGGCGGACTTTTCTTTTTCAATTACCGTCGAGTCTCCCCGCTAAACGACTATCCGGCGGATTGAAAGCTGAGAGGTAAAGGCAATCTTGATGCAGCCTGATGGAAAACCGAACGCGAGACGCGCAGCAATTACGTCCGAGGCTGAACTATCGCGTTAATTGCGTTCACGCCTCACGAGCATCTTTTCCTCGGTTTCTTGTTCCTAAGGTATGGTACACCCTCTCTAGCTGGACCCAGGTCGCGACAAATGGTGGACCCATAAATACTTCGACGCCATTTTCCCATAATTCGAGTCCCCGCTGTTCCGTGAAGCGTTTCAGTTTTTCGAAGGTTCGTCCATCGAACAGTCAAAAAATTGAGAAAACTTTTTAATTATCTACTTTTCAAACATAGAAGAGGTCTCTGCGATAGATAGCGAAAAATCGCATGATTCACATCAACTTCAGAATTGGGAACTTCAGAGACAGGAACTTCGCGAATCTTACGTACACAAAGTTACAATGGCGGTCGAGTACTTAACTGGAAGCTTCAAGAACTTTTTTGAAAATTGAATTTAACGACTTCAGATTTTTTGAGACGTTAGAATAATTGGTTTACTGTATAATGTATCAACAAAATTAATTTCAAATCACCATTAGTCGACGTTGCTGGGAAAAAACTAAATGTCATGATTTCTAAGATTTTTATTTGCATTTATATTGGTATTTTTAAATATTCTTTTTGTAAATTTATGATAGTTGTATGCATGTGCGAAGTTTCATTTACTATAAATAAGATTGACGCACGAGAAAGTTAGTCTCACTCGCAGTTCTCATAATTTCTGCCATTTTTAATTATTCATGCAGCAATCTTAATCGTTTTTGAAGGAACGTTTTAATTTCGAACAATAGTAAGTTTTAATTAATTTCGTGTATACATTTCTTGATAAATTATTCCTTTCAACGTCTCAGAGAAACTCGAGTCTTCAGATTCAATGTTTAAAGAAGTTATTAATTGTTAAAGAGTGCTTGGATTCAGACTCAGTTAGAATACTTCTAACTTTAAAAATTATATATAATATTAAAAATTTAATATTTTAAATATTTTAAATATTAAATATTTATATAACTCTAAATATTTACAATTTAATGGCGACTTTAAATTTCTAGTAAGAATCGCTAAGCTATTATTCATGACAATTTTTCTATTCCCGAATTCGCATTCTTTTTACAAAGTGACTAACAATTGCACAAAGTTGAAAATCTATATTTTACCGATTACTCTTGAGCTGTTCAATTTTCTACAAGCAGAACTTTCGATTTAAAAATCTGAAAAAAATTGGAGAGTGTGAATTTGGATTCTTTACATACCTCAGATTTTTTCCAGAATTTTTAAACACCGTTAACTAGGAAAAATAAATTAAAAACACATATTATCCTCCCGATCGAGGTATGGGGTATTCACACGTTTCTTTGTGACTCTTCCTACAAGCGCATCGCGCAAAAAATTCGACTCACACATTTTTGCCCAGCTTATCCGGCTATACCCTTTGCCACGGCGAATACATTAACATAAAAATTTATTTAAACACCGGGCAAGCAATTCCGTCACCGATAGTGAGGAAGCGTTAAAAAGCCTTCGCTGAAAATTTGAGCTCGTCCCGATGTGGAAAGACGTAGCGGCCATTTTCCCGAAGCAGTTTCACCAAGACAGTGTTTGTGGTGAAGGGTAGCCTATAATAGGAAGCAAAAGATAATGGTTTCGTCTACCTGATCAAGAAACAGAGAGAGAGAGAGAGAGACTGGTTTAACGTGACGCAAAAGGGAGAAAGACAACAAGAAATCATTAATGAGAAGTCAACGGGGCACCGAAGAGAATTTTTTTCCACACCTTTTCCCGGTCTTCCGGTTACAAACGAGGGATCGTTGTGGCGCAATCGATCGACCGGCTTGCGATGGATCGACAGAATGAGGGAATAATGGGAAATCTCGCGGGTGAAAAAGAAAAGGTGGGAGTGGTGGCTAACCCAATTACACCTGGAAAGCGGCTTCGGCTTGTTTCGTCTGTTCACCGTGTTCGGCTCTCCTTTTTTTTCTGGAACAGCGAGAATTATGGTAATGTAATGTTTATTCCCTGTTTATTCCCTCGCCTGCAACTGTGTTATCAATTTCGAATTATCATTAAAATCGGCACGGTACACGCACTGCTTCGATTAAAGGTTCGTCGTCGGTGCAAGATCGTAAACCAATACCATGACGCCGCTTTATTTAGAATACTTGGCAGTTGAAGAAACTAATCAGGTTTCTTTTTATCGAACAGATACTGCGACTATTTCAGTTTCGTATAAATAATGTATTTATTTGAAGTATTATATGCGCCGAGTCGAGAAAAACTCCTGGTTGCTGTCATTGGAAATGATAGATCTACTTTTATAAGTTGAGATTTACAATTCTAATGCGAACTGGAATGGTTTCGTTTCTATTTATTTCCGATGTATGATACTTTAATGTGGAATATTGTGTATACTGTAAATAAACGTTGTTATTTCAACTAAACATTCGCAGATTAAACATTATAGGAATTTAGGACGGAGTATTAAATTGTCCGGAAAGTTTGTGCCCATTTTTTTCCTGAAAATTGAAACGTAATGAATTTAAGTTTTGGTATATATTTATTAAAAATAAAAATAAATCGACACGGACTTTCAGGGCAACTTAAAATTAATTTCGATTATTTGGAGAAATAATTATGTTCGTGGCTTGTCCATTAGTATTTGGAAATACTGTTTTATATATGACAAGTAATTTGTTAACAGAGTCTTGTTCAGTGAAATCCGTGTTAGTTCCTCTAAAATTGTTTAACAGCTAAACGTGTCGACATCGCAGTGAAGAATTATGATATCTGTGCGAGTTGTTGGTTTTACAAAACGTACCGAGGATCGACGGAAGTACAACTTCTTTACGGACGTAATGTAAATTCATTCAAAGCAGATGTCAAATAAACTTCGTAGAACGTGTAATTATGAGGGAAACGAAATGCAATTTCATTCAAATATAATAAATGAATTTTTATGAATGTATGACGTTGTCGTGAATGAAGTGCAGTCTTGCTAAATGTCGATAGAAAACAAGTTTTGAAAGCATTACGACTACTTTGTAAACGAAGTGCAAATTCATTTAAAGTAGATGCCGAATGAATTTCGATGAATCTATGACGTTTTTGTGAATGACTTGCAAACTAGATGTAGGTATAATACAAATTAAAAGGATTGCAATAATCTTATGATTTGAATTTCTGTTATGCGCACCGGTTAGAAGTTAAAGTTCATAACAGCTACTTTTTTCTTCGCGATTCCGACCAACGGTAATTTTTAATTGATTGCATTTATAATATTACACAGTAACAATCTTATTAACGAATATACCGGAAGTCATTGAGGCCAATTTAAAAATGTCATTCGCTTTTAACCCCCTGAAGGCGAGTCAGTTTTACTATTTTAGAATTGACCACGTTTGAAAGCTTACTGGTCCATTTCCCAATTTTTTTAAATGTAGTTGTGGTGGTACTTTTTGCGAATACATTAACTTTTTTATTAATCTTCATTTAACAACTGTTCGTTCGGTTTACCCTTAAGTTAACTCTTTACCTTGCGATTTATTTTACAGTTGTAGTGTCTACAATTTCTTTGTAATTGTATGCCTATATTTTCTCCAATGGATATACATTAACAGCAGCCAAATAGAAAATTATTTTGATTTAAGGGAAATTAATAGTATACATATTTATTAGACTCTATAATCGACATCATGTTCTGACACGATATTGTAGGCCAAGGGGTTGAATGACAACTCTGACATCGCACTCGGAGGATTAACCCTTTACACTTGAAGCGCTTCCATTTTAAAACCGAAATAATATTTTTACCTTTAATAGATTCGTTGTACATTGTTCGTTTCCTTTCGTACATATGAAATTAATTACTACTACTCGTACTTGGAACGTTAGAACTTTTATCGATTTCCAAACTGCAAGCTTAGAGTTAACAATTTTTTTAAAATAATTAGAATACTAAGGGTTACAGGATGGTACCAAGCCTACAGTTGGCAGTGTTTCCTATGAACAAAATACAAAATTAATTTTGGTAACTAGCAGACAATGTTGTAATTAAATGGCGATTTTAAACCCTTGCCCTACGATTCGTTTTACGGTTGCAGTGATTAGAACTTCTTTGACGTTTATAATTTATTCGAAAAATATGAAAGTTTATATTTTTGAATCCCTGTACAATTTGAGATAGTTATACACTGATAACAATAAAATAGAACTTTATTTGGGGTTGAAGCCAATTAATAATGTCAATATTAAATAGATTGTGTTCGAAATCTTCATTACTTGTCTGACTCGTTGCAATGCAATTCTAAGTCAAAATTAAGAGCATTAAAATTGCCTAGCATACCTTATCTTACAAAAATAACAAAATATAATTTATTTTAAATTCCTGTGATTTTCATTACAATGTAAGATTAAATAAAGGAATTTATTGAATCGGTTGCTATGAAGGCAATTTTATAACTTCAACAATATCAACCCTTTAAAATTGAGACATTCTTCGATCTAGAATAGCTCCATTGTGCATGGATAATTTCCTTTTATACATATCATGTATATTAGTATTACTCATACGTGCAACTTCTCCATCACTATATTTGCATTCAATAAATCTGTAAAAATCGAATAATAATCGAATAATGTTCTCAATAATTATATGGCAATTTTTAGTGTCGCCTCTGAGGCCTCATTAGAGTGCTAAGGGTTAAACCAGAAAATCTAAAAAGGCCACTAAAAATTAAATGATCCACTGAGGTAGGTCTACTGTTAAAGGACAGTCCCAAACTTTCAACCAACAATGTTTCCCACAAACAAAATACCAAATTACGAAATACGATTTTATTACTCCGAGTTAAAATGAATTCCGACATCGCACTTGAAAGGTTTAATGGATGGTCCCAAACTTTTAACCGACAATATTTTCCACGAAGAAAATAGGAAATTAATTTTGATAACCGACGGACAATAGACGGACCGTTTCGCGGGTATTTACCTGTGCAAGGATGACACGACTGGTTACCTGGGCGGTCCTAGCGTCACCCAAACCCACTCTCCAGGAAACGCTTCTCTCCCCTTGGCCTCCATGGCAAATCGATGGATCGCGGCGCGTCTTTCCGCGGGAAGAAAAGTCCCTCGCGGAACGTCCGTGTAACTGGCACTTGCATCCAAGTATTGCATCCGTGTGCGCGTAACCACTGCAACTGCACACATGTTGCAGCACCTTCGTGGCCTTCGGGCGTCATTCACTCGCCGCCAGTTGCCATCCACTTTCATTATACGTGTGCGAGCTCGCGCGAGCGCACGCCTTTAATTACATTTTTGCTACGCAACTGTCCAGAGGGAGGGAGAGAGCCGCGAGAACCAAGAGAAAAAGAGAAAGAGAAAGAGAGAAAGATCAGGAGAGCGAGAAAGACGTAAACGGAAAGATCGACAGAAAGAAAGAGACAAACCACGGAAACGTCGAGATGAAGAGAGACAAACGGACGGATTAATGAGGAAGATCGAAAGAAAAAGGAAGAGAGAGAGAGAGAAAGAGAGAAAGAGAGAGAGAGACCGAAGGTCGAGAGATAAAGATCGAGACGGTTAGAGAAAGAAAGATTAAGAGAGAACGAGAGAAGAAGGTGGAAAGGTCAAGAGAGAAAGAGAGGAAAAGGTGGGCGGATCAAGAGAGGAACGGAGAAAAATCAAGATCGCGACAAAGAGAGACAGAGAGGATCATTGAAAATCGAAAGATGACAAAAGAAAAAGATGGTCAAGAGAGGCAGAGAGAAAACCACGGAAAGGTCAAGGCAGAAAAAGAGGAGTAGACGGAAAGATCAAGAGAGAACAATCGAAAGAGGAAGATCCAGAGACACTGAGAGAAAGGACGAAGAGGTCGAGGGAGAAAGAAAGAAGAGGTCGGAAAGATTAAGAGAGGCGGTAAAGAAGAGGAAGGTCGTGGGAGAAAAGAGGTAGAGATCTATAGAGAACGTTGGGAAAAGATGGAAAATCAAGAGAGAGAGAGAGAGAGAGAAATAAAATGGCGAAGAGGTCACGAGAGAAAAATGATGTGAGAAAGAGGAAAGAGGAATCAGGGATCCTGAGAGAGGAATCAAGAAAGGGAGATAAAGAGTGTAATAGAAAGAGAGATGGATCGATGAAGAGTGTAAAAGAGGAAACTTCTAAGAAGAGAAAACAAACGTGAAGATCCAGAGAGAACATATCGAAATGATGGAAAATCAAGAGATAGGGGAAGAAAATGGCGGAGAGATAAAGAGAGAAAAATGATGAGAGAAAGGGGGAAAAGAACGCAGTGATCCAGAAAGAGGGAAATCACGAGAGGAAGACGTAAAGATCTAAAAAGAACGTAGAAAAAAGACGGAAAATCAAGAGAGGGGGAAAGAAAATGGCGGAGACGTCAGGAGAGAAAAATGACGACAGAAAGGGGGAAAAGGACGCAGAGATTCAGAGAGAGAAATCGCGAGAGAAAAAGATGCAAAGATCTAAAGAGAACGTAAAAAAATGACAGAATATCAAGAGAAGGGGAAAGAAAATGGCGGAGACGTCAGGAAAGAAAAATTACAAGAAAAAGGGAGAAAAGAACACAGAGATCCAGAAAGAGAAATCGCGAGAGAAAGACGCAAAGGTCTAAAGAGAACGTAGAAAAAAGATGGAAAATCAAGAGAGGGGGAAAGAAAATGGCGGAGACGTCAGAAGAGAAAAATGACGAGAGAAAGGGAGAAAAGGACGCAGAGATCCAGAGATCCAGAGAGAGAAAGCGAGAGGAAGATGAAGAGTGCAATGAAGAGAGAGCGACGACTCGATGAAGAGCGTAAGAGAGAAGACGTCGGAAAGATCACGAGAGAAAGAGGAAAGGTCCTGAGAATGGTCGGTCTAAGAGAAAGAAGTTTCGCCTGGGAGGATAATCGCGTTATCATTTGAAAAATCAGCGGGGCCCCGAGTGATTTATCATGGGAATAGGTGAATGGGGAGGTGTGCGTCGGCGATTAGACGCCAAATTTGAGATTAACAGGCGACGGTGAACGGTTTCGAGTGACGAGGTCGTCGCGAATCGTAGACCGAACGGTTCTCTTAGCCCCGCGGAAGGCCGGTTATCTTCTCTCGGGCCTCTGATGCAAACAGATTTCCCGAGACACTCATACAGCAGTTAACGCATTCCCCGTCATTAATAATCGTTCGCACGGGGGCTACGTTGTGTTAAACGCTCGTTAAGCCCGGCTAGAAGCCTTTAAAGAAACCGTCGAATTAATTCATGTAATTTACAATCCTAGCGTGCCACCAGCACGCAACTCTTTACCTGCGGGCGACGATGCGTCGGAAGAGTTATAATCATTAAGGATTTTCGCATTTTTGCCACCGTTTACCGCTCTTTCCTGCACGTATATACATATATAGATATATAAATATCCGCACGTTACAACCTCGGAAAACGCCGACGTCTCCTGTAATACGAGTAACAGCCGGATCGGAGTCGAACAGGCCAGAAACCGGAGAGTTTAAGTCACCGACGTAATAACTTGCGTTAATCGATCCGCACCGGCTTTCCGCGAATCCCGGTCGACTAAACAAAGTGCAGGCGTAACACGATGAAACGCTAATTAATGTTATGCTCACTGGTGACCGCTACGGGTTGTGTCTGGGGACCAACTTTTGCGAGATTTATTGCCTCGTTTCGCCGGACAGGTTGTTGGAAATGGTAACGCGTTTATGGTTGCATTAGATAATTGAATCTTGAATGGACACGGTGATTAGTGCACTGCGGATCTTTATGCGAAATACTATTATAGAATTAATCATTGGGAACTAATAGTACTGCTTCGTTTACAACGTACGGTGGACAAACGAAAGATTTGTGGTTCATCGATAACGTCACATTTTTTGACTTGGAAGACTCCTGATATACATTGTTCATTTCCTTTCGAGCATAGGGAACTTATTACTATTACTCGTAAGTACAACGCTTCAATTTCTACCGAAATTCTTCTATCTAGAAAATCTAAAATAAAAAGAATGTGGTAGTGGTTGTTCATTTTTCTTGCACTTAGAAATTCGAATTAGAAAATGTGAAATAGGTATGGTGTCGAGAGAGAGAGAGAGAGAGAGAAAAAAGGAAAGAAAGGAGGAGCCTTTTTCGTCCTGGGTTTAATAGAGGACTAATCAGTAAGGCTGACTAACGAACCCTGTCTTAGACGCTGGGTCCAAGAAGAGGAAATCAAGATTTCGAATGGAATATTTTAAAAAGGAAGGTTTGGGGAAGATTTTAGCGTTTGAACCATGTCGATAGCTCTAATAGTTTGGCCGGGACACAACTTCAAAGATTTGCCAAATATTGCCACAAATTGTTAAATATTGAAGGTTCTAAAAATCGCGAAAAATCTTTAGGTCTCCGATTCTTTTGTAATT
>CM052088.1:7951579-7964124 GCA_028453745.1 Agapostemon virescens
CCACATTGATGTCCAAAAATGAATTCTACCATAAAGAATACAAAGATGCTATACAAACTTGCAGTGCATCATCAATTAATATTTTCATTGCTCACTTTAATGTCCAAAAATGAATTCTACCATAAAGAATGTAAAGATACTATACAAACTTGAGATGCATCATGGACTAATATTTTCATTGCCCACATTGATGTCCAAAAATGAATTCTACCATAAAGAATACAAAGATGCTATACAAACTTGCAGTGCATCATCAATTAATATTTTCATCGTCCACATAGACGTCTAAAAACGAATTCTAAAGACCGCAAATATTCTCTGAAGACCCACAGATCATCGACGAATCCCGATCGTAGCATCTCACGAGATTAATCGACAGTTTCTAAGCAGCTCTCCTCGTAGCATTCCGTACAGATCCCCTAACCGCTTTCTCGTCGGCGCTTCTTTGCACGCGACTACACGTGTTCCTCGGCTGGTCTATCAATCCTCGAAATCGGAGAACACTTTCTCCAGTCAATTACCCGTTGCTCGACGGAAAAATCATGTTAACACCGACGAATGCCATTCGAACAAGGGAAGCGCGAAAGCAACAGAAGAAACAAGAAAAACGGTCCACGGTTTTTCTACAGGGTTCTCGGTACAAGGTAGAAGAAGAAGAAGAGAAAGGGTTGAAAAGCCGAGGGGTTTTACGTTCCGTTGGTCGCTGCTCGTTTCCAGCGCACGGCGGTGCGCATGGAAATCTCTGGGTTTTACAGCTCGCTGCCGGTCGCTAAGTTACGGGGGAAGCTTTATGGTTTCTCCGTGCCTCTATGGAGACTCTGCGGTGCCGCCCATTCCGCTGTTCCAGCACTGTTCGACGAGGAAGACACCTGATCGCCCGTTAGAACAGGCCCGAGCGGGTGCAGCTCGTGAAAAGTGGCCTGGAAACGAGCGGACTCGGTGCATCCGCCGCACGCTGGAATTAACGAGCCACGGACGTGCTCGGGAATTATATCTTCGGGGTGCGTTTTTTCCCTTCAGCTACTTAACCACCGAGGGAATGGGACGTGGGCTGAATCTGGACGGGCCGCGAACCTCTACCCCGTAGGCGGCCCACATTTTTCCGTGAACGACACTCTCCAGAGGAATTGTCGGCTTCTTCGGCTTCTGATGGCCGCTCGGAAACTCATCCCTCTGGTATCGAATCAGGATTTACCTGTTCGGAATCGGTATACGGGATTGTTTCGAACGGAGATACCAGAATGGACTAGAATACACTAGAAATCACCATAATATTTCAGAATATGCAAAAACATACTAGAATAACCAAGAATATAGTAGAATAAAGCCGAATGTACCAACATATGATATAAGATACCAGAATATACAACAATATGCTAGAATCTACCAGGAAATAAAATAATCTATTAAACGCACCATGTTTCTTTAACGAAGAGGTCTTTTGCCGATTAACTCCTACGCTCGACGATAGATGGACGATTCGATACGCTTTCTCGTTGCTTCCTGGTCTGTCACCGATTCTTATATGTACCATCTTTTATTGTCTTTTGATACCCTAGAGTATTGGGTAGGCTATGTTTGAAAATTCTGAAGGAACGTCAACTGAGAGATTTTTAGGTGATTACCTTCTACGTTTCTCACCAGAGGGACAATTGGATGTACTTTCTCGTTGCTACTTGATTCGTCACCAATTTCTGTATGTACCATCTGTTACTGTCCTCTGAAATCTCATAGTGTTAGACAGAGTAGGCTTAGAAATTTTGAAGAAACGTCAACGGAAATGTCTCCATATTTAGTGAAAAGCACAGAGAGAAACTGTCGATATTTAAACAACTACCATTTCGTGAATAGAAACAATGCAATGATAAGTGCTATCTTATTTTAAACCTTCGAACTTCAATTTTTATTTGCCGTCATTTATTTTTGCCTGAGGCAATTTTGGAGTATGTGACAGGCAGATTTTTCGAGACATATTTTCTCTCGTGAATACTAGCAATCGAAGCCTATAGAGAAATAGACAAATTATTTAATATCATCAGTTTTGACATAGAAAAGAAAACATGTAAATTGAAAGAAATTGTCCAATCTGACATATTGAAAGGACAACGTGAAAGCACTCTAAGAGTTTCATATTGCAAATGAAAAAAGACGACACGAAAGCACTCTGAGAGTTTCAAATTGCAAATTGAAAAAAGACGACACGAAAGCACTCTGAGAATTTCAAATTGCAAATGAAAAGAAGACGACTTGCAAGCACTCTAAGAATTTCAAATTGCAATTAAAAGAGAGGACTCGAAAGCACTCTAATAGTTTCAAATTGCAAATAAAGAAAGACGACACGAAGGTGCTCTAAGAGTTTCACGTTGCAAATGAAAAAGAGACGATTTCTTGGCAATTTCTAATTACGTATTGAATCCTTAATGAATTAAAAATGCGGCTAGGAATAATTAGGCGACCATTGTCTCGCGTATACGTAATTGAACGGAGAAGCAGATAGTACGGAGAACGATGGAGGAAACATGAACGATACGCCATACTCGAGCGTCATCGAGGACTGGCTTGCTCCGACGGTATTGGACGAGGATCGATTGCCAGTAGGGCGAGAGCTGGTCGAGGGGGTTCCTCAAATGCGGGGCTGTGTTAAAAGCACGCTTAATTTCACCGTGACACGGAGGTATCGCGTTCCGGCCAATCGGAGCATGGAACGATCGGCCTGGAAAAAGGAGAACGCGATGACTGGAGCTGTATGGTGTTCCAGGAGGCATCGATGGGTCGAAACCTTCACGGTTTGAGGCACACGATCGCGTTAGCTCCAGCCCATATCGATAGTGACTACGGTAGACAAGTATTTTTTATTCGATTTATTATTTGCCACTGGCGAAACGATATTATATACACTGTTGCGTGGACGTTCTTAGCATCGTTCCATGAAAGAATCTTGTTATAGAAATTGTAACATTATTAGTACTTTGGATTTGTAAATTTCGAGTATGTAGAATTTTTGACGCGATAGATTTGTACGCATAGAATTTTAAGCGAAGTAAAATTAGTAACGTCCCGAATTTGTAACGATTAGAATTGTTAGCGCACTTAATTTGACAAGGCGACGAATTTGTCACGTATTGAATTTTAAGCGAAGTAAGATTAGTAATGTCCCGAATTTGTAACGATTAGAATTGTCAGCGTACTTAATTTGACAACGCGCCGAATTTTGTCACGCATAGGATTTTCAGCGGAGTAAAGTTGATAACGCCTCGAATTTGTCTCGATCAGAATTTTCAGCGCAGTAAAATTGACAACGCCTCAAATTTTTCACGTATTCAATTTTCAGCGCAGTAAATTTGACAACGCTCCAGATTTTATCAAGATTAAAATTGTCAGCGCATTTAATTTGACAACGCGTCGAATTTTGTCACGCATAGAATTTTCAGCGCACTAAATTTGATAACGCCCTAAACCTGGCACGATTAGAATTTTCAGCGCACTGAAATTGACGCGCTTCGAATTTTTAGCGCGTTTAGAATTCTCAGCACAGTAAATTTCCATTGCATTCGAATTAAGTGCTATACTTATACAGGGGTCGCGAATTTCGATTTGAGTCTATACACGATAAGTACAACATTTCGGACACGAGGTATGGACACAGGTATGGACAGGAGGCGGTTCTGACATAAATTATTCTCGAGAACAGAATATATTTCAATTCGTAAATTGTGCCATTACTTATGAATGCATATTAAAACAGTAAAACAAATAACTGGCGCAAAACTTAACGTGGTGCCTGGCTCGACAAAGTACTGGTAAGGGAAAATTGTAAGATAGAGCAAATACACAGATAAATTCACGTTAGGACCTGGGCAGGAATGAATTTGTGCACCCAGCACAACGTGCGTATTAACTCCCCTGAAAATTGTGCCATTATTGATGGTTTAATAGACATCGATAAACGAGTAACCAGGCTCGACAGAGGACAGAAAAGGGTAAATTGTAAGATGAAGTAAATACCCAGATAAATTCCCTTTAGAATCTGGGCAGGAATGAATTTGTGCACCCATCACAACATATCTATCACCTCCCTCGAAAATGGTGCCATTCTGTAATACACTCGTCTTAAATTATTAAAACGAATAACTGATGCAAAATTAAACGAGTAACCAGGCTCGACAGAGTCCAGAAAAGGTTAAATTGTAAGATGAAGTAAATACACAGATAAATTCCCGTTAGGACCCTGGTCAGGAATGAATTCGTGCACCGAGCGCAACGTGCCCACGAAGTCCCCCGAAACTGCTGCTCCGTCGTGTTCACCAAACGGCGAAGTAGTACACGGGACCCGTCTAATTGTTTATGGAAGGACAGAGACCGGCGATAAATAAGCGAAAGCAAACGCGGGATCGCGCGCGACTACGGTCACAGCTCGCCGATCCAATTACGGGAGACAATAAATTCTATCCATCGAGTGTGCGGCGAGGAACGGATACGCACGCTCACACGGTCCCGGGAGCGCAGACGAATGGCCAGGGTGGCAGAACGAATTTAATGCCACGTCGTCGGACACGCTGGCCGCTTTCCCCCGACAGTAGGAGAGACACGGAGAGAAACGGAGAAAGAAATAGCCAGGGACAGAAAGGGAGACAGAGAGAAGGAGAGAAAGACAGCAAGAGAGAGAAAGAGAGAGGGAGAGGGAAAAGGGCGAAGGGAGAAAGGAGAGCTTCGCTGAACAGTTTCGAAGGTAGGCAGGTCCTACCCTTCCGGACACGACAGACGACCAACGGAACGGACCTAGGGCGCATTGATGCGTACGAAAAAGCGCGCGCATGTCCGCTCTGGCCGCCGCGCCGCGAGCCGAACGGAGCGGAGCGGAATGGAGCGGAGTGAAGCGGAGAGCCGCGAGTTGCGGGGAAGCCGGCCAACCGGCGTCGTCGTTGGCGGGGGCATTAGGGAAATATTCAAATGGACCTGCGAGGCCCATTGTTATTCTAGCGTGAAAACGGCCGACGTTGTTACCTTTTATTAGTGTAATTTGTCCTATTAACCACCGTTTCCCAGCCACCACCTTGTAACGGCTTTCCGCGGCCTGGAATCAGATGCTCGCTCGCGTCGCCCATTTAATTGCTTCCTGGCCGATGCCGACCGGGGAAAATCGTTGTTCCCGATGTGTGTCGCATCGCGGCACTGACACAACACCGATGATCGTCCAGTTACCATAATCTGCCTCGTTGGCCGCGTCCGCGAACAGAACCCACCGGGGCCCACGCCTCGATGAAAGTTCGCCACGGTGAGTGACTCACCGATTGAGATTAATGAACGTGCGCCTTGTAGGCGCCGGGAAAACGACGCTTCTTAAGGTCGATCGTTGCATTGTCTTGCCGCGAAAATCCCTGCTTTCCGAGTTGCCATAATCGACGAGGGAAGACGAGGCTTTCAGGAAATTCTGATTAACGTTCGCACGAGGTTCAGCGCGACGCCTCGTAACCACGGGGTACTATCGGCTTTTTAGGAGGCGACAGCTTGCTTTGGCCTCGCCGGGTTCTGTCAGCTGAAATCGGTTTCGTCGAAACAATAGACGTTCTCCAGCTGCAACTTTTCTTTTTCTTTTTTTTCTTTTTTTTTGAGGGAACTAAATTTTTAATGCTGATCCTCGGCGTTGTTGCCTGCTATGCTTTGGATGAGGTTTCTTGTGGAGGGTAAGGAATCTTCGGGCTTTGGGAATGTTTCGTTGATCATTCATAGGCTGAGGGCTTTTTGAGAAATATTTAATACTAAATCTGTCACTGAGGGTCAAATGACCCTTTTCAGAATTTTTATCTTGCAATTGACGAAGTTATAAAATTGTTTTCTTAGGAATCGATTGAATAGATGGCTTTGGTTAATTCTACTCTGTAATGAAAGTCGCAAGTTATTCAAATACATTGAATCTTGGCAGTTTTATAACTTAATATACGCCAGTCAGTTTCAATGCTCGGTAGGTTTAGTATTAAAGGTTCTGCGTTGATCGTGGAACGAAGATGGCGGATGAGAATCCTTCTGTGTTCACAATTGTGTATTTCGTATATGTATTTCCGTTATAAATTCATGAAATGGGTATGTTTCGTAGATTATTCGTAGGTTGCGGCTCTTTCGGAAATATTTAACACTAAATCTGTCACAGAGGGTCAAGTGACCCTTTTCGAAATTTTTATTTTGCAATTGACGAAGTTATAAAATTGTTTTCTTAGGAATTGATTGAATAGATGGCTTTGGTCAATCCAACTTTGTAATGAAAGTCGCAAGTTATCCAAATATATTAAATCTTGGCAGTTTTATAAGTTAATATATTTTCGCGAATGTCATCTTATATTACGATGTGCCATTATAGTGGCTTGCGAACACTCAATTCCATTATTAATTGTTACAGTAAATTATTAATGTTAAAACATATGCATCATATCTTTTAGAAAGATTACAATTTAGTTATGAAAAACCTCATTCCAAAATTATTAAAGTTAAAGTATATGCATTATATCTTTAAGAAGAATTATAATTTAGTTATCAAAAACTTCATTCCAATGTTCTCTGCCGCACAGAGAAACAGAAAAATTCATGGAATCTGTAATCTACTGATTAGGTGATAGGATATTGGCATAACGAGTCGATAGTTGAAAAGGAGAGTTAATCTTGTTACTGATTAAGGTTATCGATGAAATCGAGTCCGGATGCGGGTAATGGATGATACAACTCGACGAAAAGAACAGAAAGAATATAGTTGCGGAAGTTGCATAGGCATCGGCGATAGATGTAACATTTGAAGACTTTAAGAGTTTCTATCATTCCAAGTCTTCCAACATGTTCAGGCTTTCAAGACTTTCAAGATTTTTAAAAATTTAAATTTTTCAGTTTTTCAAATACCCAAGATTTTTAGGAGTTTCAGTTTTTCCAAGCCTTCTAACTTCTTCAGGTTTTCAAGAGTTTCAAGGATTTCAATTTTAACTAGCTTTCCAAAGTTTTTAAGAGTTTCAATTTTTCCAAGCCTTCCAATCACCAATCTCTCAAAATTAAGAAGTTCCAATCTTTCCAGGCCTTCCAAATGCTCAGTCTTTCAAAATTAAGAAGTTTCAATCTTCCAAACCTTTCATAATTTTTAGGTGTTCTAGATTTTCAAGGGTTTCAATCTTCCCAAGCCTTCCAAATATTTAATCTTTCATAATTAAGAAGCTTGAATCTTCCAAACCTTTCACAATTCTTAGGCGTTCTAGATTTTCAAGAGTTCCAATCTTCCCAAGCCTTCCAAATGCCCAATCTCTCAAATTTAAGAAGTTTCAATCTTCCCAAGCCTTCCAAAAGTTCAGTCTTTCAAAATTAAGGAGCTTCAATCTTCCAAACCTTTCACAATTCTTAGGCGTTCTAGATTTTCAAGAGTTTTAATCTCCCCAAGCCTTCTAAACATCCAATCTTTCAAAATTAAAAAGTTTCTATCTTTCCAAGCCTTCCAAAATGTTCAGACTTCCAAGATTTCCAAAAATTTCAATCTTTCCAAACCTTCAAAACTCCAGCCTTCAAATTTTCAAAACCACTACAGGAACTTTCACCAATTCCAAGCTTCGAATTGATTCAACAGCGTTTCGAATAGATTCAACAGCGTTTTAACCCTTAACACTTCTATGGCTCCTCTGAGGAGACACTAAAAATTGCTATACTATAATTCGACACAGCTTTTGTATCACTGTATTTGCGTTTAAGAAGTCGGTGAAAATTCAAGTGTTTCACGTACGAGTTACAGTAATAAACTTTCTGTGCACAAGAGGAAATAAACCATGTACAATGAAATTGTACAGTGAAAAGTATCATGATTTTGGAATTAAAATTGCTCGGAGTGCAAAGGATTAAATGTTCCTCATAAATGTTACATGAAAACGTTCCAAAATGATACAGATTCCATAACTACCTCTGACAGAGGAACTTCCAAAACTTCTCGAACAATCGCCAATCGACAATGCGTTAATACTATAACGTATGAGGTTGTTGCACAGTGAAAGGGCTAAGAAAAGAGCGTGCAGGTTCGTTGTCACGGCTCGGTTGGCTGGAAATGTCGCGGCGCGGAATCATCGTAGCACGGTGGTTGAAGTCGCCGTGAATCATTAGTGTCTCTCTCCCTTTCTCTCTTTCTCTCTCTCTCTTTTTCTCTCTCTCTGTCTCATCATGAAAAGATCGCCTTGGTGGCTTGTAGGCAGGGTCCCTCTATTCGGTACTCCGCTTCAGGAGTTAGGCACCGGGAAGATCGCGTATCTCCGGCACCTCGCGCTGTCTCACGCGAGAGCATTGTTTCACGTTTAGCGGCAAGGTGAGGTTACGCAATCCTCTGCGCCGTGGAGGCGCAACAAGGATACGAGGACGAAGGAAGAGAAGAAGGAAGAAGAGGTGGAGGAACGAGAGGCAGAAGAGATCGTATCGTCGAGGCGTACGATCACCGTGGCTAACTATGATGCGCCGTGTACGTGGATTCACGTGCACCCGCGGGTTTAGGACAACAGCCTTTCCCTTTCTCCGCAATCCTTTCTTTCTTTCTTTCTTTATCTGTTTTCCTTTTCGCAACGGGATCGTCGCGTGGGACGGAAGCCAAGGGGTCGACGGAAAGTGGCGTTCGATTCACGAAACTACCCTCTCCGGTACAACCCTCCGAGACTGCGGACGTTTGTGCACACATGCGTCAAGCCCTACGAACCTCGAACTCGTTTTGCGAGACGCGTAGATTTTTCCATAGACTTTCGAATCGTGCCTCGAAGCTTTCGGTACCAGTTCTACATTGAAATGAGGTTCAATCTTGTCTGGAACATTGAACGAGTACTTGCACATTAATAGAAATATTGGGAACATTGTCAGCAAAGAAAGAACAACAATGAAACAATACTATTTTTCAAAAACCTGAAGTGTCAACTTTGAAGTCAGCACAATTTTTCTGCACGTTTTTGTCGAGAGAAAATCGGCAAGGAAAATGAGGTTCAATCTTGTCTGGAACATAGAACGTATACTTTTACATTTATAGAAAAATTGTGAACACTCCCAGCAAGGGAACAATATTACTTTGTCAAAGACCTCAAGTAAACACTTTAAAGTCTGCATAAAAATCCTGCACGTTTTTGTCGACAGAAAATCGGCAAGGAATAAGAGGTTCAATCTTGTCTGGAGCATTGAACGAATACTTGCACATTAATAGAAAAATTGGGAACATTGTCAGCAAAGAAAGAACAGCAATGAAACAATATTACTTTGTCAGACTTCAACTGTACACATTGTAGTCTGCACAAAAATTGTGCACGTTTTTGTCGACAGAAAATCGGCAAGGAAAATGAGGTTCAATCTTGTCTGGAGCATTGAACGAATACTTTTACATTTATAGAAAAATTGAGAACATTCTCAGCAAGGGAACAATACTACTTTGTCACAGACCTCAAGTAAACTTCCTGTGTACGAAAGGCAAATAAAGCCGCGTAAAATGTATTTCAAATAAAACAAATGTTTCGATTTTGGAATTAACGTAAAATATAACTATTTTAACCCTTTTATTGCCGAACAAAAGTATCGTACCTATGCGAAGGTACCTACGGCAAGAAGTTAAGGTGGAAAGTAGCTAAATTGAGGGGGGCAACGATTTTGTCACGGCGCACATGACAGCGAATCGTCGCGTCGGTCGCGACAAAAGATCGGCATTAGAAATCGGCCTTGTTTCGTCAGCGCAATCCATAGGGACTGGGTAATATTTCATTTTCATCGGTGCCCGGTTCGGTCGCCCTCCATCTCTCATTTGCCCCATTGTTTTCATCGTGTAGGCTCAATAGAATCAGCAAACAATTTATTACGCCTACACCCGGGGCGCATCTATACCCTTATCAACGATCTCTCGTTGCTCCTTGCGAGCGATTGCTCCTTCATGTCGAGCCTCCGACCAGCGAAACAACAACCTTCGCAAAACGCTGACTCCGGGCAACAACGAGAGAGTCCCTCTCTCGCGTGAGCTCGCAACGAGTGCGTGCGTGCGTAAAGACCGAGCGTGTAGGTGCAGCCCGCTCTCGTGGCTATGTCCGTTATGCGAACGGTGTAAAAACTGTATGGAAGGCGGAAGAGAGACGGCCGTTGGATAAAAAATATCGCCTCGGCTCCGTTGTCGGGAAATTCAATTAGCCAATTTTTTCGCCAAAAAGTTCACCCGAGCTCGTTCCATCCATACTTGTACCGCCTGTACCTTTTTGCTGCCGCTTTCTAGCAAAACGTTTCTCGAAACGACGCTTGCTTCGAAGGATTGGAAAATGTTGGAAAAACGGGCGAAATACCTCTTTGAGGAACGGTGGTATTCAAAGTGTCCCATAGTTTATTTTATCATATTCTGTGCCTCAAAGTGTCCCTGGAAAATTGGTAAAGAAAATGAGGTTCAATGTTGTCTGGAGCATTGAACGAATACTTTTACAATTATAGAAATATTGGGAACATTATCAGCAAAGAAAGAACGGCAATGAAACAATACTGCTTTGTCAATGATCTCAAGTAAACACTTTGAAGTCTGCATGAAAATCCTGCTCGCCCTTACCGACAGAAAATCGACAAGGAAAATGAGGTTCAATGTTGTCTGGAACATTGAACGAATACTTGCACATTAATAGAAATATTGGGAATATTGTCAGCAATGAAACAATACTATTTGTCAAAGACCTGAAGTGTCAACTTTGAAGTCAGCACAATTTCTCTGCACGTTTTTGTCGAGAGAAAATCGGCAAGGAAAATGAGGTTCAATCTTGTCTGGAACATAGAACGTATACTTTTACATTTATAGAAACATGAGGAACATTGTCAGGAATGAAAGAATTTAGTTTTGTCGAATTCAATAATATCGAGTAGCCTTACAATTTTATCGAACCGTTGAATGTTGTATTTGACGTCCAGTTTATATTTTTATCACACATGGCAATATCAAAATTGAACAATCTTGTAACCGGAAACGCGAAGTTGCTTGAACTGTAATACTATACGAAGGAGTTCTAATACAGACCAAGTTTTGTCGAATTCAACAATAAAGAATAGCCTCAGAGTTTTATCCAAACGTCGAACGATTTATCTCCCGTCGATTGTGATTCCACGTTCATTTCGCTGTAACAATTTACATTTTTCTCAAAATATTTTGAGCGATACCAGAGTCCCAGTCTTTCGACTGGAAGCTCGAAAGTTGCTTAACCCGTCTAATACCATACGAAGAATAAGAGGAGGAGGAAGAAGCGAAAACATTATTTTTAATACACCGTTAAATACCTCGAAAATCACGGCACTCGCCTGGAAGTTCTAACAAAGTAGAATCCTTTTAGCGAGATCCGCAAGACGTTTCGACATTATCCGAAGTACTCTCCGGCGTATAGCGGGTACATGCAATTTTCGAGCGGTTTCCGCGCGGTCTGGATATTGAAGAAAGGACAGAGACGCTCATGGAAACGGAAAAGAGAGCGGCGACAGAGGGGCAGGAGGGAAGGAGAGGAGATGGAGAGGGTAATTTTAGCCGGTAATTTTACGCTTTTACTCGGCCAGGTTAGCAAGGCGCGGCTCGTTCTCGTGGAAAATGTCGTCCTCCTCGGCATCGAGGCTCTAACTCGGGGCTTAGAGCTCCGGCGAGCTCGTCTTCCTCTCCGAAGAAGTCCTTCGAGTGGGTGCGCACACGAAAACTGCGAGACCGTACATCCAGATAGTTACGGGACATGACTTCCTCGCTCGCAGGATTTTATCGCCCCAGAAATCTGCTGCCGTGTGCATGAACACTTATGTAGCCGTGCATGCATGCACGATGTACACCGAGCCGTACCGTTTCGCCGTCCTGAAGTTTACCGCTGCTTCAGATTTAGGGCTGTTCACTTTGTCATCGGACGCGGGAAACGGGAAGATGGATCGCCCCGGTTTTCGAACCGAGCGATCCATTTTCCGACAAAGTGGACTTTCCAACCGATCCACTTCAGCTCCGAGCTAAGTATTATTCCGCGAACTGCATTCTGCAGCCATTGCTCGACGTGCTTCGCTGTTAACCCTGTCCTATCTGTGACTAGATTTTCAGAATTTTTATACATCATCGGTAGCTATTACACTGTGGAAATGAATAAATGCTTAGTCTCTTCTTTTAGTCTGTTCTTTTTCGTTAGGAGGGCCTAATGAATTTTTATGCAGACTTTGGAGGGTTTACTCGAGATCTTTGAATAAATTGTAATTTCTTCTTGCTGAGAATGTTCGCAATTTTTCTGTGAATCTAAAAGAATTCGTTCTATGTTGTAGATAAAATTGAACCTTATTTTCCTTGGCAATTTTCTACTCGACAAAAACGTATACAATTTTTGTGCAGACTAAAAGTGTACACTTGAGGGCTTGGACAAAGTACTATTATTTCATTGTCATTCTTTCTTTGCTGGCAATATTTCCAATATTTCTATTAATGTGACAGTATTCGTTCAATGTTACAGACAAGATTGAACCTCATTTTCCTTGCCGATTTTCTCTCGACAGAAACGTGCACAATTTTTGAGCAGACTTCAAAGTGTTCATTT
>CM052088.1:8002667-8016427 GCA_028453745.1 Agapostemon virescens
AAACACTTTCTTTATTCTTCTTACCTAGGCTTGATCAATTCCTACATCATAAGGATCATAGAAACGGTGTTTCAACCTCAGAATCATTTTCTTCATCGGTTGAAAGTAGCCCCAACCAGTTAATATATTGTAGAAACCATAATAACTTGGAGGAATCATGTAGCAACTTCCAAAGGCACTATCTGTATCCAGTTTAGATAGTTCTGATCAATTAATACGTCATCAGAATCAAGATAATTTTGGGATCAACGTTTCAACCCCTAGAAACAATTTCTTTACCCTTCTTACCTAATCTTGATCACTTCCTACATCATAAAAATTTAAAAACAATCATAGAAACATTTTTTTAACCTCAGAATCATTTTCTTCGTGCCCTGAAGACTGCTTTAAGCAATTAATACATTATAGAAACCAACAAAATTGAAGAATTCATGTAGCAACCCTTAGAGACTCTATCTCTATCCAGTTTAGTTTGTTCTGATCAGTTAATATTTCATCAGAACCAAGATAATCGCAGGATAAGGGTTTCAACCCCTAGGAAGAATTTCTTTATCCTCTTTACCCAATCTTGATCAATTTCTACATCATAAAAATTCAAAAACAATCATAGAAATGGTGATTCAACCCCAGAATCATTTTCTTCGTGCCCTGGAGACAGCTCTAACCAGTTAATACATCCTAGAAATCAAAAAATTGTAGGATTTATATAGAAACCCCCAGAGACAATATTTCTATCTAGTTCAGTAAATCCTGCCCAACCCTTAGATCGTCATAAGTCAAAAGAATCACAAAAAGACCATTCCCCTCTCCAAATACATTCCATACATCCCCTAGAACGTACATTCTCAACAACCTCTCTAAAGCATCGTTAATTTTCTAATTTCGCAGGGTGTGGCCAGCGGTTTAACGAAGACGTCCTTCGAGCAGTGTTCAAGAGGAACCGCTTGTTCTTTGCGCCGGATCGGTGCCGTCGCGGCAGCATCCCCAAAGTGTGAATACGTATAGCACCAGTCGCGATGGGATTCGCGTTCGATGTTAATATTGTTTCCGTTTCTGTTCGTCCGCGCGGGAGGTGTTTTCGTTTTCCGTGCGCGGTCCTGCCCGTCCGTCGAGAAAACTGGACAAGGATCCGACATCGGTGCACGTCGCGGCGCATTTCCGCTAGGGAACTTCTAGTAATTTTAGCCTCGCGCGAGCGCACCCCGAAACCGGAAGTAGAACACTCTCCGACGAACGGAGCTTCAGTGAAAGAAGAATCGTGTTTTGTCGAGTGCACCGCAAGAAAAAGAAGACACGTAAGCCTCTTCGCCGAGAGGACACAAGAGATCCGCGCGAACGTTCGCGAAAACGTGCTCGCCGGATGGAAGATGGACGTCACCGGAAGTCGCGCTGCGAGCCGCATGCCAGCGAACCGTAAGAACCAATGAGAAACCCAGGGTACCTCTTTCGTTAGAAACTCGTCGAGCTCGATGATCGAGCGTACGCGAGGGTAAGCCGGGTAGTCTAAGGATCGACCGATCTGCCGATTATCCCCAGAATTTCTTCGAGATTACACGCTCGACCACTCGACGTTAAATGTCAGGATAGCGACCGATCTCTTCCTCTCTTCCTCTCTTTCTCCCGTCTCTTCTTCCTCTCACACTCTCATTCTCTCTCTCTCTCCGTCTCTCTGTTAGTCAAGAACAATTATCCTCGCTCGGACAATGGATATCTTCGCCACCTTTCTCGAGGCCGCCGCTGCGATCTCTGTGTCCTCGCGTCACGTTGATCTCCTTACTGTAAATGTCAATCGCCCGGTGACGTTAGATCGGTCGATCCCTTTGCGACAGTTGGCCAACCTGACCCACTTCGTGCTGAATCGAACCACGGTCTTGGAGAACGGAAAGGGTAACGGAAAAGGGGTCTAGGGGGACGGACAGGGATCCAAACGGGGGCCAGAAGAGGGGAGCAAAGAAGGAAAGAGAGAGAGAGAGAAAGAGAGAGGAGGGAGAAGCAGAGAACGCGTTGCATAAACTCGTTGAGCAGTCGTTCCTCAAGGCGGTTGGAAGTAATGAAACCCTAATGACATTTTCGTGAGTCAAACGATCTCGGCAATCACCGGTGTAATCACTGGTCCCTCCTTTCCGGATGAAGCAACCCGCCGGGGACCTCCTCCGAAAAGGAGCGCAGAGAGAGAGAGAGAAAGAGAGAGAGAGAGAGAACCCGCGCGCGGTTTCGTCGAATATGCAGCGAAAAAATCGCAGGCTCGGACCACGCGTGTCGACAGTACCCGCGTGGTCATTAAATTCACGAGAGAGCCGAATGTCGGGCACAGCCGGGCCTAATTTCCAGTTCTCCCGGGCGATCATCGCCGATATTAACCCCGTTAAAAAATTGAGCAATTTCAATTCGACGAGCTCAGCCCTGCAAACCTTCGTTGCCTCGCTCCCGGAAAAATAGCCACAGGACGAAGCGCGTTCCGCGTCTCATCCCTTCTTACAATCTATCTAAATTTTTGAGCAACGAAACCGAGGACGTTGAAAACATGGATGACGAATGTCGGGCCGATATTAACTCCGTTAAAAAGTCGAGCAATTTCAATTCGACGAGCTCAGCCCTGCAAACCTTCGTTGCCTCGCTCCCGGAAAAATAGCCACAGGACCAAGCGCGTTCCGCGTCTCATCCCTTCTTACAATCTATCTAAATTTTTGAGCAACGAAACCGAGGACGTTGAAAACATGGATGACGAATGTCGGCCGATATTAACTCCGTTAAAAAGTCGAGCAATTTCAATTCGGCGAGCTCGGACCTGTAAACCTCCGATCTGTCTAAATTATTTAGCAACGAAACCGACGACGTTGGTAACACACGGTTGGCGAAACACAGTGTTCGTCGATTGCAAAATTTGATTGAGAACAGCGTTCGATGATTCGCTGACTTCACTCGTTACCGGAAACAACAGCCGCGAGCGTCGCAGCGCGGATTAGCGAAACTGGTCCACCTTGGTTTAGCGTCATTGAAAAAGTTTCCGCTGAAGAACAAGGTTTAAGTTTGTAGAACCATGAATCATTTTGCAAATACGATATTTTTGAAATTCTGGACAAATGCGACGATATTTTGTCTGTGCAAAGCGAGGAACGAATTTGTTTAAGCTGTTAACACAATAGTTATCAGGAGCCTTTTGGTAGACGTCAGATTTTATGCATTGATGACAAAAATGGGCAAATATAATTTGTAATACGAACATTGGAAGAATTTAAAAATACTATTATACTATCTTTAACCCGTTAAACATATTAAGAAAGAAAATAAATTTCCATTAGCCATCAGTTTGTTGCGATTCGAGTAGAAACTGTTTATTTTGCATAAAAATGTTACGTCTACCTGTAAGGTACACTAAAAATCATTGAAATAATAATATTAGAAAAGATTTGACAAAATAAGTCCGGAACGATCGATTGACCTACGTTCCTCGATGTTCCAGATTGATTCGTGGCAAACATTGGCATTGCAGTGAAATTATTTTGTTCACAAATTTTCATTTATCAATCTACTAAATAGACACTGGTAAACAATGCGTTAAGAAGGAAAGTTCAATGAATTTCAATAAGACGCACCGATTGTCAAACGTAATCCTTTGCACTCGGAGTTATTTCAATATCAGAACAAAATACTTCCATGCTATAGCGAGTGTCCCAAAAATATTCGAGTACGCAGTTGAGAGCGGTGATTGCTATTCTAAAAACTTTTCCCTCCGTCAGTATGCAATTCGACGTTTCGTTTACGAGTTAGTAACGAAAAATGCGAACCAGAGCATTACTCCGCGTCTTGGGAAAAATGGCGGCTGATCTAGGTAGGCGGTGCATCGGCGTGACGGCATATTTGCGGTGCGCTCTGATTGGTCCCTGTTTTTCGTTAATAACTCGAAAACGAAGCCGCGTAGAACGTTTTCGCAACGGGAAAAATTGTTCGTAATAATCTGAGGAATTTCAACGGTGGTCACCAGTGACCATTGTATCGTTTAAGAATGATCATCATTAAATTAATGGCACTGAACATCGATTTATTATCATGGAAGTTGGCCAGACTCTGAGGTGAGAGCTTCGTTAGACAGTAACTAATAATTTTCTTTAACAACATTGATCACTTATATGAAATAATTTAAACTTGTCTGAAATACGCGTTAATAACGTAAGCATTAACTTGAATATTGGTACAGCGATTTTTCGCGTTGCCTAGGAATCGCCTCTCGAGTGCAAAGGGTTAATTGTGCACGGGAAAAGATTGTAAATGCATCGGGCTTCCGGTAACGAGTTTCGAAACGATTTTTCTCGGCCGTCCGTCTCGATAGAGCTCCGCGGCGTTCGCATCACCCGAGGGGATCGAGAAAACGTTTCAGGTTGGCGCGTTGTTTTTACTGTTTTCCGTCGGCCATGCTGGCCAACCTTTGCCATCTTGCATCTCTCGCGAGCAATAGCTAGCTTTCAAAGAGACGGAGCCACGAAACCGCAAAAAAAGACGGTTGTGGTTTGCGACCACGGGAAACTGGGAGGGCCGGCGAGCCCCACCGCTGACCCAAATCCTCTGGCGTGTCGGTGCAACAATGGTCGTCTCATGAGAACGCGGTCTCGCACGGTCCCTTTACTTCCTGATTTTGCCTTCTTTTTCGCCTCCGGAAACGCGGCTGTCCGACCAACCAACGAGGATTCGCGAAACTAGCAAACCGAGACCGGAGGCCGTTGCAGTTTCTCCTCGAACGAGCCTCAAATTTTCTTCCTGCCATTTCCAAAAGCCGAGGACAAAGGAATTTGGCTAGCGAAAGTTCCGAAACTGTCGATGCAACTGTTCGAATGTAGAATAAATAAAAATTGTGAAAATCTTGCTCAATTTTCATTGGGGCTGTCCGCATTGCTCGTTGTAACTTGCGATCTGGATTGAGCCGCGGGTCCAAGTTTGAACGCTGAAGATCTTACTGTCAAAATATCCTGTTTCTGAAACAGAATTTCGAGTTATAACAACTGGATAAGGACTGTTATTCTTAAAAGTCTAAGTTCATACTTTTGAGGCTTTTGAGAACAAAACTGGAATTTATTTTTAGTGGAATTATTTTTAAACCCCTGAGGAATTTATCTGAAATGTTTGAGAGACTTTGGAAAAATAATTCCACTAATGAATGAACAGTCAAAATTGTATGACGTAAGTCTGAAGCTCTGATTGCATTTCCACCCGCGAATTCGCACATTCGTGTTCATAGTTCAATCCTAATTACAGAGTTGTAACGAGCAATCCGACTATCGGCATAGTGAAAGCTCTAGTTCATACCGTTGAGGCTTTTGAGAACGAAACTGGAATTTATTTTTAGTGGAACTATTTTCAACCCCCTGAGGAATTTATCTAATATATTTCAGAGACTTTGGAAAAATGATTCCACTGATGCATGAACAGTCAAAATTGCATGACGAAAGTCTGAATCTGAAAGTCTAACTTTATAATGTTGAGGCTTACGAAAACAAAACTGGAATTCATCCCTTAACACTCCAATGACGCCTCCGAGGCGATGTTAAAAATTGCCATGCTATTATTCAAAACAACTTTCAAATCATTAGGTTTGCATTTTAAGAAATCGGTAAAAATTGAAATAGTTCTTGTACGAACAATAGTAATAAACTTGACATGCACAAAAGGAAACGAACTATCTACAATGGAGCTATTCCAGCTCAAGAAACGCCTCGCTTTTGGAATTGAAATTGCTCGAAGTGCAAAGTTATATGTTTAGTTGGAGTTATTTTCAACCCCCCAAAGAAGTTATCTCAAACGTCCGACAGACCTTGGGAAAATAATTCCAGAGAAGTATGAAAAATTAAATTTGCATAACGAAAGTCTAAATCTAAAAACCTAAAGTCATACTGTTGAGACTTTCGAAAACAAAACTGTAATTCATCCCTTAGCACTCCAATGGCGCTCCCTAAGCTTCGCTAAAAATTGCCACACTATAATTCAAAACAATTATCAAATCACTAGATTTGCATTTTAAGAAATCGGTAAAAATTGAAGTAGTTCTTATACGAACAATAGTAATAAACTTTACATACAATGGAGTTATTCCAGCTGAAAAAATGCCTCGCTTTTGGAATTGAAATTGCTCGAAAATATTTTTAGTTGAAATTATTTTCAACCCCCCCGAGGAAGTTATCTGAAACGTCCGAGAGACCTTGGGAAAATAATTCCAGAGATGCATGAACGGTGAGAATTTTGCGACTGCAATCTCCGATTGCGAAAGTCTCTATTCGCGAATCCTCGTGGGAAAGGACAGTTTTAAGCCCCGGTGCAGATTACTAATTTTCCCTGTGGTTTGAAAAGTATATTGGAATCCTCTCTCTTTAATTGTCAGTTTGCGTGATGGATTAACATTTGATGTGCTCGCGAGTTGGAAGCTATAGTCCACGGAGTACCCCAGGCTAGAGCTTTGAATTAAGAGACTGTGGAATAACATGGAAAGGGTGAAGAACGAGACAAGCAGCACCCGTTACGGTTCTTTCATCTTAATCTATTCGATCGATTGGGGGATTGTAATACTCGCTTGACTCTCTTCTAGGCGCTAGGAATTTCTCTCTTGCGTATTTTCTTCGATGGTATCGATCACCTGAATCCATTCGCAGGGAACTGCTCGATGGACAGGCTACGATAACTCTGTGCTCACCGTTTGCAAGACACGCGTATGAAAAATGAAGGAAAACACTCTTCTTCTTCTTCTTCTTCTTCTTCTTCTTCTTCTTCTTCTTCTTCTTTGCACACGATTTCTTCAAACTATTTCACTTCGTTTTTTGAACAAGCGCTGCATTCATTCTGACCGGAAGTCGATCCTTGCGGAAACATAACTTTCTGCGATAAAATGAACATGCTGAAAATAATTTTTCTTAATCGAGCAAATTTTTTAAGATGTTCTGAACTTACCACGCGTGGAAGAACCGTTTTTAAGTTCTTTATTTTGCAATTATTAAATTTGCAAAGATGCCTTTGTTGAAATTAATTAGATGCGTTTGTTTATGCACAAATATAGTGACGTTGCCAGCAGCGTAATAGAGTCATTATTAAAACACTAAGGAATTTTAGAAATATTAACACTTTGACTGCCATGTCATCCATATACGGATGACAGAATTCTAAGTCCATGTTTAAAAATAAATTTGTACGTTAATATATTTGTTGCAATCGATTTAGTTGATATCTGAAGAATACAAGAAGGTTGATAGACAATTATATGCCATACATTTAAAGTTTTCAATTGCTGCTTCATTAAATATATTAATTTGATTTTATTGAATTTTTGAGGTCGTCAGCTGGGCAGTTAATGTATTAAGGTAACACCATAAATTTCAACGTCATTACCAAAACGATGCTGTAACTCAGATCATTTCGCGTGTTCTATCGATACTCAAACGGATATCGATAGTCTAAACCCATATTCGTAGCAACGTCTTACAGTATAAATAATATAAATAATCTTGAGTACAAAACCGCAGAAAATTTAAATAAATTTCAAAGTTTTACTTTTATTCAGCAATGCACATTATTTAGTGCTCGGTAGGTTTCGCGTTTCAGTGCAAATTAAATAAACTTTTATGACGTGCGTCAGTACAAATTGAGTTAACTTTTACAACGTGCTTCAGTGCAAATTGAATAATCTTTTATAACGTGCTTTTGCGTTGTCCGCTTTCGAAAACGTGAATTTTTGCAAAGAAGCGAACGAAGAAGTTGTTAACTGAATATTAAAATAAGAAGAAAGAATATTTTGTATGAGAATCAATATTTCGGCACTCTTGGCCACCACATTCTCTTGGAACACTTATGATAAATAAGTTAAATGAAATTAAATGATAAATACTTTGACCAATTGATCTGGCAGATCCTCCATTTTGTACTACGTGCAGCTACAGCGTCTGTTACAATTTCGTAATCTTTTAAGTTTCGTAGTTCACGGTTGAGAACTTTTTCACAAATCTTTCAACAACAATGGCAATTGCAATAGTAAAGTAATTAGTCGCCCTCCGTGACATAGGCTCGTTCGTTTAATGCCACTAGGTGAAATAAGACTTTTAAGCTTCCCTTTCGTGCAGCACAACTATTAAAAATTCTATTATCACGATTGCGATGGACATATTATTAACCCTTTACACTCCAAGCAATTTTAATTGCAAAATCCGAGAGATTTTTTCACCTGAAATAGTTCTGTAGTATTTCATTTCTTTTCATAGAAAATTGATTACTATAAGTATAATAATTCTTACCGATTTCTTAAATGCAATCATAGAGATGTGAAAGTTGTTTTGAATAATAGTAGATTTTTAGTATCACCTGAGAGGAGTCATTGCAGTGTTAAGGGTTCAGACTACTTTCACAGTACCGATTCACGAGCACAGAGTTCGTTCCTAACCAGACTGACAATTCCAACTCCGATCAAAAATTCGCGACTGCAACAAATAAAATTGCTATGCAAACGGTTCCGTCTAGAATCCCCTAAGTACGACCCAATCGATAAAATCCGTCACTCATCTGCATAGGGTCTTAAGACGTTTAACAACTTCACGAAGGGGTCTTATTTTAAAAATCGCATACTTATCGTACGCGCGTCATGAACGAGTTAAAATAAAGTCGTCGAGCTGCCAGAGGCACGGAACCTACCACAGCCAACCTACCATTTTCCAATCGTTTATTTTACAATTGCTACAAATACAAAATTCCTTCACAAAAATCGCTTTAGTCGACCGTGCGTTGCAACGAAGGCTCGCGCGAGATCTGAACGACTTAAATTTCCTCATTTCCACATAGCAAATTCGAATGCTCGGTAGGTTCAGCGTTAACACTAGAACTACCAAACCAGTCAAGATGACTGGTCCCTAATTTTTTCTCTCGCAATTACGGAAGTTCGAAAAATATTTTCTTACCAAAAAATGTTGAAAGTGCTTCTTCAACGAAGTACACATTATAATAAAAATTATCTGAAGTTTGAATGAATATGATTTATAATTCGGTAGTTCTAGCGTTAAATGAGACGGCGAATCCAAGTGCGGTTCGCATCGAAGCTGCGATAAACGATCAGAGGCGGTCACGCCACGTGCTATCATTTCATAATGGAACCGTTCGTATCGAGGTATCGATCAGAGCAGGACTTACCAGTTGACCAACATTCGGTGCAGCTCTTGTAACTTTTATCGCAGCTCGAAGGCGAACTCGAACGCAGCTCGTCGGCGAAAACGTTTGCCGTAGCAAAGGATCTTCTCGATCCTCTCGGATGGATGCGGAAAGAGAAAGAAAGAAAGAGAAGGAGAGAATCGTGCGACAGCTGCGTCGAAAATCGATGTCGTTCGCACGGCGTCAATCAAAATTCCTCGGCGTTGATTCCCTCTCTTCGGATGCGGTGTAGCGAGAGCTTGCGGAGAACGCGTCTCAGCCGGACGACGACGACAATGATTCCTCCGTGTATACTAATAAGTGCCGTTAGATTCGACCGCAAAGCTACGAGGCGCGGAACATGCCTCGCGGAAAAACGCGGACAGAAACGCGGCGGGAAAAAGAGACGGAGAATCGAGCGAGCAAGCAAGCGAGCGAGCGAATACGTGTGCGCGTGTGCGAGAGAGAAAGAGAGCGTGTTAGAGATAGTGAAAGAGAGAGAGAGAGACGGGTTCTTGCGTTTAGATTCGGTGCAATAAAGAGGCGTGTGCGTGTGTAATTTAAGACGAAGCTCCCTCAGTTCCTAAATTGCGCGTGGAGAGCGAGTAAATTGCGAGAACGGCGTGAAACGAATGGAAGCCGGCGCGCGGAGAGTGTGTTTGCGGTTTCTGCTCGCGCCGGGCACCGTTACCATTTTCCGTGGACACTTTTACCTCGTGGACTCGAGCGGATCGATCGAGGAACGACTCGCGAAAATGGTGTAGCACAGCAGGCTCGACCCGCGAGCGGAAACGCCGTCTGCGGAAAGAATTACGTCTCGCGGACGGACGACGGCCGCCGTCGCGAGGACTCGACGTTTCCGCGACGCGGTTGCGGTTTCCTCGTTCGAGCGGACACGGCTGTTTTGCGAGCGGAATGATTTTTCTCTCGAAGGCCGACCGGTGGTGCGCGTTCGACGATCGACAAATTCGGTTCTCTGTTGTTTTTCCAAAAGCGTCGTCGTTGTCGAGGTTTCGCCTGTTCGAGAACTTTGTACGCGACACGCCGGGCCCCCGTTGCCGCGGGACTTCTTCACGCGAGGACGTAGAGTCGTGCATGTACACACAGAAGAAACACAGACACTGTCGACAAGCGAACCGACGACACAGAAGATTATAAGAGAAAATTGAAAAAAATTGACAGAGTCCGTAGAAAGTTATTAGCGTTACTAGCCTCGGCGCAAGCCGCCCGGGGATCGATCCAGACAACGTGGACGGCTGCGATCGATCCCCGATTCCGTGTAAATATTGCACCGGGGCCCCTCCCCCATTTCCCCAACCCCGCCCTCCTCTACCCCCCTCTCAAAGTCCCAACTCTAGCATGTAAGTCGTAAATGAAACAAATCTGTGTAAAATACGATATTGTGATAAGAGTGTAAAGAAAAATGTTCGAACGAGACCGCGAGAGAAAGAGAATGAGAGCGAGAGAAAGAGAGCGAGAGAGAGAGAGAAAGAGAGAAGCCAGAAATCGTCTATATACATATAGGTTAACAACACGGCAGACCCCAATTTATCAATTTTATCGAGTACCCTTGTACGAATATAGATATTATGGACTAAGATACCTTAATTATGATTACTATTGTATAAAATATGAATAATAACTAATTAATTCAATTTACACGGCGATACACTCATTCCACCCTTCCTTGAATTGTCTTTAAACTTTCAGGTGCTCGATCAAGTATATTCTTCTTTTCGCTGACTTAGGGTTGCAGCTGACTTTAATCGAATTAATAGTATTTTTACGAATGAAAATTTCAGTGAAACTGTCAGACTGTGAAATTGGAACACAGTTGAATTTTGCCAACCCCATTTTCACTATATTTTTTTAAATCAAGAAGCTCGACACTTTTTCGTCTGAAATATTACGCTTTCTTTTGACAAGTTTCAAATTCGAAGAACATATGTGCACAATTTTGCAACAAACTCAATTGACATCGTTGTAGGAACCTTAATAATACTCAGACTGTGTACTTGGCGAATTGGAACATCGTTGGATTTTTCCAACCCCATTTTTAATATTCTTTTTTAAATTAAGAAGCTCAGCAGTTTTTCGTCTGAAATATTACGTTTTCTTTTGACGAGCTTCAAAATCGAAAAGCATATGCAAAATTTGATAATAGCTTCAAATGGCATCATTTTATAAATCTTGATAGAATTTTTGTAGAAAATGAAATGGCTGCATGTGAATTTTTGCAACCCCATCTCCGCCATTTTGTAAATATCATGAAACTCAACCTTTCATATAAGAAATAATATTCTTCGTTGTCACAAGCCATAAATTCGAAGATTACGTGGAAAATTTAGTTGAACAGACTCGAGTAGCATGGTTGCGTACACCTTAATTGTATAATTGTATAGAAGAAAATGTCTACATGTGAAAGGGAAAACTATCTGACCGTGAACTTGACGGTTTGGAACCCCTTTGAATTTTTGCAACCCCATCTGCACAACCTTTTAAATATCGGGTAGTTCAACGAACCCTTCTGCATACAAAATAATCCATTTCCTTTTCACGAACGTCAAATTCAAAAAGCATGTGCAAAGTTTTGCAACAACCTCGACTGGCATCGTTCTACAAACTTTAATAGTACCTTTTTATACAAGAAAATGTCTACATGTTAACAACGAAAATGCAATATATGCAAACATATGCAATAGAATTTTTGTATAAAAGAAAATGTCTACATGTGAAAGATAAAACTGTCAGACTGTAAATTTGACGATTTGAAACCCCTTTGAATTTTTGCAACCCCATTTTCATCATTTTTTAAGATATCAGGTAACAGAATAAACAATCCTGCATATAAAATAATACGTTCCCTTTTCACGAGTTTCAAAATCGAAGAACATATGCAAACTTTTACAACAGACTCGCACGACATCGTTGCATAAACCTTAATAGCATTCATATATAAAAGAAAACGTCTACATGTGAACAACGAAAATGTCAGACCGTGAACTTGGCGAATTGGAACACCGTTAGATTCTTGCAACCCCATTTTTACCATTTTTAAAAAATCCAACAGCTCAACACTTTTTCGACTGAAATAATACATTTCACTTTCACGAGCTTCAAAATCGAAGAATATATGCAAAATTTTGCAACAGGCTCACATGGCATCGTTGTATAAACCTTACTAGAATTTTTGTGTAAAAGAAAATGTCTACATGTGAAAGATGAAACAGTCAGACTGTGAATTTGGCGAGTTGGACGCCGTTGAATTTTTACAACCCCATCTGCACAACCTTTTAAATACCAGGTAGCACAATAAACGCTCCTGCATATAAAATAATACGTTCCCTTTTCACGAGCTTCAAAATCGAAGAACATATGCAAACTTTTACAACAGACTCGCACGACATCGTTGCATAAACCTTAATAGCATTCATATATAAAAGAAAACGTCTACATGTGAACAACGAAAATGTCAGACCGTGAACAATATTTTAATACAACCTTTTAAATACCAGGTAGCACAATGAGCCCTTTTCCACATAAAATAATACGTTTCCTTTTCTCAAACTTCAAAAATCGACATATGCAAAGTTTTGCAACAGTCTCGGCATGGCATCGTTATATAAAACCTTAATGGTATTCTGGTACAAAAGAAAATGTCTACATGTGAACAACGAAACTGTCAAACTGTGAATGTATCTTGAAGCATATGTGCAACATCGTAACAGTACAGGGTAGAACGTTCTTTTATAAAATAACATTTTCGTTTTGTGGGAGCAGAAGAGAGAGCTGTCATAGATGCGAAACACGGAGAGGCAAAGAAGCGGATGAACTCTTTTGAGTTTGATACCGGTCCCCGATTCTACTGGGGTGGTGCAACATAAACGCACGTCGTCGACATTTTTCCTCGTATCGGCGTGTTTTCGAAGCGAGCCGGTCAATTATTCAATCATTTGAGAGGAACGTCCACCGAACGGACTCGCCAGTGTCCTGATGGTAGGTTCGAGTTCCTTTTTTTCCTTTTCTCTTTGTTCACCGGCAGCGGACACCACCTGCCGTTCTAGAGCCGGCGTACGCATGCTCTACTTTTATGGATAACTGTACTCCTATCTCGCTTAATGCGAAGCTACCGACTATCCCACGTCTTGCTGAACGTCTACCCGGTGTCTTGGAAAAGCCGTGGCTGCGAGAAAACTCGGGAAAATCTTGGTGACTCGATCGAACCACATTTTAACGCTGTATCGCTTTCCACGTTGCAGAGACTCCCTAAATGTTCGACGCGACATGCACGAACTATCTACAAACGAACACGTGATCTGGTGTTTATAAATTTATTCCTCGATTATAAACAATTTTATATTTTCAAGATTTCTTTAGTTTAAATTCAGTTACACATTTTTACGATTGGCTGATCAGTTCATTGAAAACTGTGGCTATAAAACGAAATTGTAGAATGCATTTGTAGAAGCTACGGTCGTAGATCGTTTAAAGACAAGTGCGTGGATTTTGTGAAATTGTTAAGATTGCAGTAAACATTATTTTCTAAGTACAGAGTTCCTCAATGGGGTGCTAAATGTTTTCTAGCTGCAAATACGAATATTTATTAGAAT
>CM052088.1:8039192-8051088 GCA_028453745.1 Agapostemon virescens
GAACGAACGATCAGTTTTGTACAATCAAATGTGCACAACAAAAGCAGCGCCACCACGAGCTATACAAACATAATTACTAAAGTGTGACATAAAATTCAAGAGCAACTATTAATTTGTCTAACATTATTGTTGCTTGATGTCTCTGAAAGATGGAATGCTTACAGTCAGAAGATATTCGATCATTTTAACAGAGCTGAATGAATTTTGTGTCGAACGAACGATCAGTTTTGTACAATCAAATGTGCACAACAAAAGCAGCGCCACCACGAGCTATACAAACATAATTACTAAAGTGTGACATAAAATTCAAGAGCAACTATTAATTTGTCTAACATTATTGTTGCTTGATGTCTCTGAAAGATGGAATGCTTACAGTCAGAAGATATTCGATCATTTTAACAGAGCTGAATGAATTTTGTGTCGAACGAACGATGAGTTTTATCAACGTGACGACAGAGTTGGACTCCCCTGTATTGAAATGCTGTGCCGCAAATTCCTTTATCGGAGCCAGCTAATGAGTCTTAAGTCGGGTCCCCCCTGGCCGGCAAATTCGAAAATAACAGCTATAGCGGGTTGTAAAATAAAACGCGCGATGCGTGCGCCCGACAAAGGTTGAAGGGCGCCGCGCAACAGGGGTTGACGCGTGCCACCCGAGCCCTGAAATCGGACGCGATGATAGGTTGAAACGGTGATCCCCGACGTCGTTGTGCCTCCGACTGTTTCGTTATCGGGGCGGCACGAGGGATCCCCCCCTCCTATTCAACGCCCCTTAATTTTTCATCTTACTTTATTCGAACGTTAAACCCGTTCCCCGAGATACCCATCTATGTGTACATAGCGCACTCGGCGCTCTTATCGGCCTCTTCAACTCAAGCGGGTGCTCGAGAATACACTTCCTTCGGCACGAAGTTCAAGCAGCTGAAGATAAAGGTGTCTGCACCGCAAACCTATGGAAACATATGGCCTCGAGGTGTACTTCGACTTCATCCTGCCCGCACTGCAATCTAGTTGCACAACGCGCCGCATTTGCAAGTCGATTAATTTCGCAAAATAAAAAGTCTATAAATTTAGCAAACCATACGTATTCAGTTTTGGCATCATCCAGTTGTGATTTAATTCGGACGCTTCGGGTTAGAGTGTACTGCAATTGTTATTGCTCAGACTATACTTTGAAGACAAGTATTTTAACAATGCGTATCCGACTTTCGAAATATTTTCTATACTTAAACTGTGATAATTTCTTAACAATTAATCGTACAACCATTATAATAAAAATTTAATCCATCGAACGAACATATACAATCTGGAGTTACTTCGACTTCGCCCTGCCTGCATTGCAAACTATAAAAACGCGTTGCACAAGCGCCGCATTTGCAAGTCGATTAATTTCACAAAATAAAATGTCTAAAAATTTAGTGAAACATACATATTCATTTTTGGTATCACCCACATGCCTTGCGAATTAATTCCGACGTTTCGGGCTGGAATCTACTGCAATTGTTATTATTCAGACTATACGTTAAAGACAAGTATTTCAACAATGAATATTCGACTCTCGGAATACTGCCTATATTTAAACAGTGATAAATTCGTAAGAATTGATCATGCATCTACTATAATGAAAATTTGAAACATACATTCGTCTGAACCGCAAACTAGCGGAAACATATGGCCTCAGGGAACTTCGACTTCAGCCTACCCGCAGTGTAATCTAGGAAAATGCGTTGCGCAAGCACTGCATTTGCAAGTCGATTAATTTCTAAATAAAAACGTAATAAAACGATACCATGGTAGAATGTAAATCAATATTAATGATTCAACCCTCGGACGGTAGATCATTGTTGCAATTTTATAGCGCATTTTGATTAAAACTATTCATAGTTCTATTTATAAATTTTTTCTTCCTGTAGATTCTAACGTAACAGCTGTTCGTTTAATTTAATCGCTACAAACTGTTCAATTAACGATTTTAATTGACGATTTTAATATTCTCAGTTAAAATAGATTCCGCCATCGCAGTCGGAGCGTTAAACATAATTTACGGTGATAAAAAATCAGGTGTCACGTTATATATCGGTGTACGGTACATAGTTAAACATAATCGAAATTTGCCATTCGAAATCCACGATGTGAAATGTCTGTAAAAAATATTCTTAACGAGATTAAATTATTTTTAACTTCCTTTCATGGCGTGATACACATAAAACATGATAAATTAATTATTAATTCAATTAACAAGCAAATTAACTCTTTATTTTCCTTTGCAAGCGAGAATGATTCAATTTTCAAACGAGTCGAATACGCTCGTTTATTCTGTAAAGTAAGGTAAAGTACCAATTTGAGTAAAGAACAGCCGACATGTAGGTCCGTAGCTTGATTTATAGCTTGCATGAGAAATTAGGTGAGTAAAAGTAGTTTATAAAAGTCTCACAATATTTGAGTTAAATAGGCTTTTGATGTAATAGCGAGTTTAGCTGCAGTAGCCAATGACACGGCGTGACGTATCAGAGTGGTCACCATAGACCTTCTAATCTGGTCGCATGAATTACGGTGTGCGTGTGTGGTCCTGACATTGGTTGGCCGGGCAGTACAAATGCCATATTGTTTCCTGTACAATTTTTCATCGTATAATTTAGCTCACATTCTCGAGCAATGACTTTCAAAAGGCTGGCCCTAGAAAATTGATCTTTCGCCAAACAATAAAGAACGTAGAATCAAGCTTATGACAAAATAGATTTAAATATAGTTACAGAAACATATTAGAATTATTGTAGATTCTAATATGTAGAAAATATACAATTCGAGGCACTAATTATTGCACTAATTATTTGCTATAACTCCAGAAATATAATAGTGGAAAAGTTTTCGAAAACGTCTCTTGTTTCAGACGCGTAATGGTCGCCTTTGGTTTTTATAATACTTGACTAAGTAATAAATTATTCGAAAAGAAATTTTTGCCTCTAATTCTGTCCCAATCGTTGAAGAGGAAACGCGTATTTATTTACAGTCCTCAATGAAGCAGTCTCTGTTCTACATATTCTAAGAAGTAAACAATTGTGACTTCCCGGAATCGTATTAATCGTTGAATACTTTTTTTATTCATGCGGGATTCAATGGGACGGTAACAACGAAGAATAATAAGCGTCAATTAATAATAATAAATAATAAGTCAATAAGCGTCAACGTTGGTTTAGGAGGTTTACTGCTGGTGATTATGACCTCTCTGTCAGACCCCGATGCGGAGACACCTCGAGTCACTTTTTGCTTAGACCCTGGATTTCTAGGAGAAGAAGATTAACAATTTCCAGGAAAAGTGGGAAATCGTTCTTGATAATAATGGAGATCGTATAAAAGATTATAAATAAAAATGTATTATATATGTTTATCCCTAATATGCCTTATTTCATGGTTGCAGTTTTCCAAACGAATTCGTAGCTTATAACAAAAGAAAATTTACATATATTGTACGTCTACGAAGGGGATTGTAAATTTGCAGGAAAGATGGCAAACCGTTCTTGATAATGATGGATCTTATACAATGGATTATAATTAAAAACTTGATTTTACTATAAAGTTCGTTTCAGATATTAAAATCATTTATTGCTTATGGACACCCCTAATCAGCAAAAGTAATTTACGACGAGAAGGCGAAATAAACTTGCATTTTCAGAAGGTATCAATGCTGCTACCGTCTTATCACGGATCGAGTAGTATTTCTTATCACTAGATTCCCACTGATCTGAGCCAGAGCTGAAGCTCCCCCAAACAAGGGAAAACAGTGCCAAAGAAATTCGACGAGCGTTTTATTCGCTAGTGGAGAGAAATTTCTGTCTCGAGAGGGTCTGCTGGGCGTGTCATTGGAGGGGGCGAAGAGGGGGTGTCGGAATATTTTATAAATTAACGTGAATGCGAGCGACGATATCCGGTTACACCGGAAGCACCCGGTACACACGGCCGACTTACTGCCGGGGGTTGCGACTGTGAGTCAAAGGGAGAGCAAAGACACAGAGAAGGGCGCAAAGGGGAAAAAGGGGGTCACAGGGGAGAAAAAAAAATTTCGGGGGGCGAGCACCGATTCCTCCCACATTGTAAACTGCCCCCAACACCGGTCGGCTTTTTCATCGCTGAGCGTTTTTCTTTTCTTTCACTTTTTTACCCTCCTTTCTGCCGCGACCCGATCGCGATTGTGTCCGAGACACCGGGGGCGTGAACTCGCCGATGCCGGCACTGGCCTCGAGGCGTTTTTCGCATAAGCACGGGGCACGAAGAACCGTTGGGACCCGCGAACTATACAGCTGGCGACGCGCGAATCGCTCAAGATTCGCAGGATTTCAGGGGTGAACTACCTGAAAGCACACATAGAATATTCGTTTCTAAAAAATTAATTTCTATCATTTGTATATGACTTTAAACATTTCTATTTCGCACAACGATTCGCTGTCTAATTTTCAATGTTCGAGACGTCCTGTCTTCCACGTACCGTCGACTTCATTTCGAAACGAAGAACATTTCCGCGTGATCGAGAATATTTATTTTCTCGAGTGCCGTATGTCACAGAGAAAAACCAGGCGGTCAGAAGAAGTTTTCCCAACGGGCCTACGAACTCGCTCGCAGTTTCTCCCGCAATATGACGCGCTCTCTACGACAGTCGATATAAGTACCACAAAAATTAGCAACTTTTCCAGCCGTGCCCCGGCCAGACTATCAGCGCTATCGACATGAATCCAACGGGAAAATCTTCCTCAAACCTTCCCCTTTAAGTAGAGCCCTCATTTTTTAGGATAGCATTTCAAGGAAATCCAGGGGGCTTAGTTTTATCAACCCCAATTTTTCCCATTTTCGCCATTGATCGCCCCGACATTTCAAAGTCGTGCCACGACTGCAATTCGATTCCGATCGAGCTAAAATTTGGCATACACTCTGTCTACATGTCTAGAAACGTGTTCCCAAAATTACAAAAGAATCGGAGACCTAAAGATTTTTCACGATTTTAAGAAGGGGTATACCTTCAATATTTATCGATTTTGTGGCAATATTTGGCAAATCTTTGAAGTCGTGCCCCGGCCAAACTATTAGAGCTATCGATATGAACCAAACGCGAAAATCTTCCTCGAACCTTCCTCTTTAAATATGTTGCTCAATATCGAGGCTAGCATTTCAGGGAAATCCAGGGGGCTTTGTTTTATCAACCCCAATTTTTCCCATTTTCGCGATGGACGCTCCGAAATTTCAAAGTCGTGCCACGGCTGCAATTCAATTCCGATCGAGCTAAAATTTGGCATACACTCTGCCTACCTATCTAGAAACATGTTGCCAAAATTACAAAAGAATCGGAGACCTATGATTTTTTCATAATTTTTCGCAATATTCGACAGGGGGGGGGGGGGGGGGTCAGCCCTTCAATATTAAGCAATCTTTGGAGACATGCTCCGACCAGACTATCACCGCTATCGACGTGGTTCAAACGCTAAAATCTTCCTGAAATCTTCCTGTTTAAGCATTTGTCGCACTTTGAGGCCATCATTTCAGGGGACTCCAGGAAGCTTCATGTTATCAAACATATTTTGCGAATCTTCTTAATTTCGTGAGTCCTGAATTGTCAAAGTGGCTCCGCGTTCGCAATTCGATCCCGATCGATTTGAACTTTAGTGTGCATACTGCCTACGCGTCCAGCATCGAAAGCCTCGTGGCAGCCTTGAAAGACCTCGGCGAGTCGGTTCGCCAACGTGGGATAAAGGTGAGAGAGTTAAAGTGAAGCCGGGAGTCTATAAGCGGATGCACGAATTCCTCCTCTGCCGTTCCCGTTTCTCCTCGCTTCCCTTATCCGTCGAAACGAAAATCCCCGCGAAATTCTTGCGCACGTGGCCGCGACGAACGCGAACAGAATTCGATCGGCGTTAAGTAACCGGCTTGTCCTTGTAGCCGGTGGGTTTCGCGGGAAAATATCCGCTCGTTCCCGGGAAAACCGTCTCCGTGATTTCATCTTTGTTACGCAACCATCGAGGAACGTTCCTCATTTTTTTCTCTATGTCTCTTTCTCTCCTCTTCTTCCCCCTCTGTCATCTCTCGCACACTCTCTCGGTGTGTTTCGTCTCTGTTTCTCCCACCGTCTTTTCGCTGGTCGGAAGCGTGTACGAGCGTTTGTGTGCTAATGCGATTACCCGTGGGGCACCATTATAATTGATTCCTTACTGTATCGGGCAGGGACTAAAGGACAAACCCGGCTGACAATGATGGATTAGAATTCCAGGACTAATGAAGTAATTACTACGATTCCGCGAGAGCTTCCCGGAGATATAAATTATCGGTGATTGATACTTTCGACGTGTTTACAGGCGATAGAACCCCCTCGGTCCCACTCACCCGTGCGTAGGGCCCCGTTGTCGCGACGTCGTTCTACGCGTCGGAATATATCGTACGAGCGAGAGTCTAAAAGTAATTATAACTGCTCGGCCGCGTATCAAAGATGCCTCGTTGAAACTTGCTGGAAAAATTGTTGAACGCTTCCGTTCTAAAGCAGCGTTCACATTCTCGACGTAACTATCGCCGTTCGTTTGTTATAAATTATACAAGACGCTCTGCTCGCGGCAAGGTTGCCTATAAATTCCAGAAATACTTCGCATTGTCTTTTCTCGTCTGCCAAATACTATGAAAATCACTCGATCAATAGTTTTCAATATACGTAATTATTTAAACTTCACAATTTTAATGTTTCGCTATATTCAGCATCTTAGAAACTTCTGTATTCTCGACGACTCCCTTTTTACAATTTCTAACGATTCGAAATCAATGTTTACGTAAAAATTCTTAACACAGCTACCGATTATAAGTACCAGGCGGTACGCTCGTCGAGTTTTATCGACGAATCTCCAACGCATAAAAATTTGCAGACGATTCCTAGCTTTTTCACTCCGTCAATAGTTACGCACAAGTTCGCGAATCGATACTTCGCATAGTCTTTTCTGATCTCTTAGGAATTATGAAAATCACTAGGTCAATAGTTTCGACTGTACAGACGTTACAGTGTTTACTGGAATTTTTACAATTTTACATTTCGCAAACAATTTCAACGTCCTAGAAATGAGCCGTTTATTTTTAAAATAGCGTAAGCTATTATAGCGTAAGCTTCAATAATGTTAATTATGCTAATTGGGATGATAAATTTGACACCTTTAGAAACCCGAAAACATTATTCTATTATGTTATCTGTTACCCATATTTTTAAATTTAATCCAACGAAACCCTTCAATATCTCGATTCGAGCATAAATGGACTTAAGCCACTTTAAAAATAAACGGCTCAAATGTCTGCATACTCTGCGACCCTTTCTACAATTTATAACAATTCGAGGTCAATTTCTACGTAAAAAATCTTACCACAGTTTTCGATTAGAAATATCGCACAGTATCCCCACGAAGTTTTATCGACACATCTCGAACGCGAAAGAAGTTCCAGACTATTCTATCTTTCTCTCTGCGTCGCGAATTACACACAAGTTCGCGAATGGAGCGTCGCGGTTCACCTGTGCGAATCGTACGCGACCTGGGCCGTAGATATCGATTGTGTGCTTTCAATGGGGAAACAGGGCAAGTAGCGTTACTGCTCGATCACCCAGTATAATCGCGTGGTGTGACCATCAGTTGCGTGGGTTTGCGTCTTTACAGGCCGCTTCCGACCTTCGTAACAATTAGCCGCAATTAAAGTCGTCGCGGCAAAGGCCGTACGCTGGTTGTCTTAATTTCTGAATGAACTTCCTGACAGCCGGTTTCGATCGATACACGCTCGAACCTCGATCGGTGAACCGTGCACACGGAATTTCAGGCAGAGTATGCACCGACGGCGTTCCTCTACGTTGCCATGCTGCTCGAAATCGTTAGGGGATTAACAGACCGGGATTACTTTATCGAGTGGGGCTGCGGGGCACTCGAAAAATTCAACGCGCGAACTCGATTCGACGATTGCGAACGCTCGGAAACCTTGAAAACCGTCCGGCAATGTACTTTCCTTTAGCAGTGCTCACTTTGTTGATCTGATAGCGAGTAACTGCCATTGTTCTATCGCCATGAGCTTGCCTCGTTGTGTGCCGGCGATCGTTTCGTGGTTTCTGGAGATAGAGCAACCTGTTCGATGAATCCGTTTAAACCGCACGTCCGATGAAATTAGTGCAGATAAGTCGCATCGAATGCGAAAGTCGTCAGCTTAAACTTGAAAAATTGTACCGTAAAGTCGCAATAATTGCTCGAATAACTACAAGATGACTGTCACAGTTACGAGATAAACTCCTCGATGAGTTTGAACATTTCTCTACCGGTTAATGAAGAGTTTGTCGGATTTCTTTGGCATGATTCAACGTGGCTTGCAATGTCTCTTCTTATTTTGAATAGCTACAACGAACTACAATGACCTACAACGAACTACAACGAACTACAACGAACTACAACGAACTACGACGAACTACGACGATCTACAACGATCTACAACGATCTACACCGAACTACAACGAACTACAACGATCTACAACGAACTACAACGATCTACAACGATCTACAACGATCTACACCGAACTACAACGAACTACAACGAACTACAGTTTGGGAAGTGCAATGAAACCGGAATTTGCCCATACGTGGCGCCAGCTGTCAATGTAGTTACCGCTTAACGGCGCCATTTTCTTGTTTCGACATCCGATAAAGATTTTCAACTCACAACCAAACAAGTTTCACATAACGGCATAGTTTTTAATAACGTTGAACACGTCGGATTTTATCATAGTAAGCAATTATATTATATTATTTTATTTTATTTTAGCAATTTTAGCATTTTATTATATTTGAGCAATTTGCTCAATAAATAGATGTATAAAAATATTGGTATAATTGGTAATAAATAGATGTATAAAAAATGTATAGTCATGTTTAAGAATACCTTATGTGAATATAATACCAAACACAAATTTGAAAAGTACATATATGCATAAATACAGTGTTTCTGAAGCGCCAAAAAATGTGCGGACCTTGGAAGCGCGTTGAACGAACAGAGTGCCGTACGCAATGTGTTAATGAAACTCCCGAATCTCTTGCAATATTGTATCCGAAAAAGTGCAGCGAAATGTGGGAAAGACAAATTCGGGAGGACAGCTGCGCATCGGTCGAATTTTTTCGCGCATCTTTGAGTCGTCGTCCGATGGGACACCGTAAGAACTCGAGCGACATCACGCCCCGTGCACCCCGCGGCGCGAACCTTGCAACCCCGTTCTCCATGGGGTTTCGTCGAAGCATACTCTTTCCCGTGCGATGGCTATACACGGGGTAATCCCCGTCCATTGGGAGCCGGTAAACATCGGCTATTGAGCCGAGGCATCCGCCCTTTGGCAAATCCCCGGGCACGTTTAACGCGATCATTTCGAAAATCGGATTTAGCCCCATTGTGCCCACTTAAGGGGATGACACCGATCTCTTGCCCTCGACGGGCGCAGCTACTTTCGTCCGTCGATGCATACCGCAACAGGATCCTGTGGGACATTCCTGTGGACCGGCCCAGGAACATATGGTCGGCCGCCATACACTTTGACGGGCCTGGAATTTCTCAATAGTAATTGCCGGCCGACGAACGCACGAATTTATTCGGTACGTTCGGTTGCGCGAAATTAAACGCACAGCACGCCGTGACGATACCGTGAATCGCGCGAGGTAAAAGAGCAATTATATGGATGATTGAGAGAAATTAACGTTTCGCTGAATTGTAGCGTAATTGAGACGGCATTGTTGAAATCGATACCAGATGAGGTAAAATAGTCGCCTCTTTTCCTTATTCTTACATCACGCCGCTATTATGCTCGCGTGAAAGAAACCTGTTGGACGCCCTTCAAAATATATTCCTTTGTGGTTAGACATTTTCTGTTGGTAGCCTGCGCCCGTGTATTGTCGACGAGACTTCCTATTTCATCGGATGCTTATTTGTTTGTTTGTTTGTGAGGATTTCAACGTGCTCGCGTTCACTGAGAAGTCGATAGCGACCACGTGATAGTCGATCGCGTTTTCGAGATGGTTTAGATTTCATTCTGGAAGCTAGTTCACTGGAATCTGCGTACAAGTTAAGCGAAGGGTGTGTGTTCAAGTATTGCAATAGGTTAGAATGCTGTAGAACACACAGATTTGTATCGATTAAAAATTATTTCTTTACTTTAGAGCAGCTCATAAAGGCTCAAGCTGAATTAATCTGTACTCATTCAGGTTTGAATTAATTAAATATTATTTCCCTATATTATACACATTGAAAAGGTATGTGCAAAATATTTTCTTCTCAGATTTGAAGCAATTAAAAATTATTTCTTTACATGAACACGTCGACTGCCATAGTACTTTCCAGGATTCCATTGTAAAAATTCAATTTGGTTTAATTATATTATTAAAAACTCTAATTACAGCAGTTAGGAATTATCATAAATCATATGTGGCTTTTTTTTTAAGTATACAAACTACAAGATTACTCGTAGTTGGTGCCCTAGGCAATAAAGCAAACTACGAGTTTTCTCTTAGTTGGCAGTCAACGTGTTAACACTAAATTTATACTATTTTTCTAAACAAGAAAGTGTCTAACTAATTTTTTAGTCATATTTTATGATACACACCCAAAGAAATAAATTCCTTAAATAATACTTCATCGAAGTGAATTAAAAATATTAGAACATGTAAGTTCTAAGTTCTCCAAAGTTTATTTAACAAAATCGAAACATAGTAACGTGAACAAAACAGAGTAGTACGTAAATCGATAAAAACATATATACTGCATGCATACTAATATACATAAGCTATTTTTACAAACATACCATTTAAAAGTTCCGAATAAAATATTTTGCATTCGCTCGATTTTGTTAAATGGCGCAGGATAGCAAAATTTACACCCTAACTGCGGTAAAAAAGGTAAATCCACAATCTTTTAATAATATCGATATGCTCTGAGAATATGTAGAAAGATTTTACTTCGCATATTGCTGAGACATTTTTCCAGTTCAGTAAATCATCCCCAAAAATGTTCAGTCACCCCGTTGCTTCCAAAATCCAGAAAAAAATATGGTACGCACCCTATTTTCAAAGAATGCTTAAATACAGACGTCCGACGTATCTCTTTCTTCCGGTTCCCTCCACCGAGAAGAGTATCTCGATTAGCAAAATGCGTATTATGGACAAGCGGTCCACGCGAAAATGTGAAAGGCCAATTCGTGCCATTCTTCGGGCCCGTCGTCCCGCGAACGACAAGGACTATCTAGCTCACGATCCAATGGACTGTGAACACTGTGACATGGACCAAGCGGATTTTCGGACAGCAAGAAAGAGCGCTCCTTACAAAAGCCCACAGAAAGACCGCAAAAAGGCTGCGACTGTGGGCAAGGGGATGGAACGAAATGGCCCCTACGCTTTGATTTCGAACCGTTGATCGGGAACATCGCTTTTGACAGATTCGAAAAGAGGTGAACAGAATGGACGAGCGCGTTTCTGGTAAACAGCCTTTCAGCCTTTGTCCTGGACAATGGCATTACCCTATTACTTTGCTTAATTCGTATTTTGTATATACGGATATACAGTGTACTGGAATAATATTTGCTCTTTTATGAACACAAACGTCGCTGGGTTGATCATGTTTGTCTTTAGTAATTTATTATTACTAAAAAGAATTGCAGAATGTACTACAAGTACTAATAAATATAATATAAGGATCTTTGTGACTGTTTAACGATACTGTTCCTTCAATTTTTCGCATAAGCACAAGAAGATGTAGAATTTAAGTATAAGTTACGGGGACAGTAAAATCGTTGAATACTATGCAGAAGTGTGCCAAATTGACGGGGCTAATTTTCAGTAGCAGTTAAAGTGATTTTTCTCCGATAAACGATTTC
>CM052088.1:8075575-8099678 GCA_028453745.1 Agapostemon virescens
GAGCGAAGACAGTCAGCTGATCCAAGAAAATCAGACACAATTTTTAATGGTACCATCCGAGAGCTGATAATTAACACTAAACTTATCACCATTGAACAACTACCCGTCCACAGATGATTTATCTAAAAGTTATTAAACTTCTAAAGGTGATTTAATGAAGAATAACCGAAGCAGTATCGTTAGTAGTACCTATATTATTATAAAAATCGTACCAAGTCCAAGTAAATTAATTCTTGTCATATTGATGAGATAAAATGTATATTAACACATTAGTAACAGGTGACGAGTTAACTCGTCATTGCACTTGCAATATCTATGTCAATTTATGAAATCCAGGGCGACATAGAATATTGCAAAAGCTTTGCGCATCGTATTTACTCGTGTCCACTTTATAATAAAGAAAAAACTTTTCTTGGTATTTAGGTTTACACAATTTTATGAATTAAAAAATTTCAACCATGACGGAATGTAACGGTGAAGAAAATTTCAATGAATTATACGCGTATACTTTATCCGATTGTCCGAGCGATTTCAAAATAAATTGTAGTGATTGGAAAAGTGACGAATCTGACATTACACCACCAAAACGGCAAGAAAAGAAATGTTATAGAATCCGATAGTGAAAGTGATTTTGAAGATTGTATTCCATATTCAATTACAAAATAATATGGTGACAAAAATTAGATCTTAAGAACCTTAGGCCCCGGTGAAACGTGGGGTTTGCCGATCGACCCCCAAATATGTTTTGTGTCCCGAAGTGGATCCAGAAGACCAAGATCAGACGGTGTACACTGTCGGTAGACAAAAGCGAGGAGGGAATAGAAGTGAGAAAAATAGAAGCGAAGGCGAAAACGGAGAAGGAGAGTTTGGTTCGTAGGCTGGTTCGTCGTCGGCGTTCCCATGTGTTCCTACGAAGTCGATCAACCTGGTTTGTTCGAGCGAGCATGTGGGCCAACAATGCCCACTTCGGGAGCAACCGCGACGCACTTCACTTCGTCCATTATTCCGTTCACGTTTCCATGTGGCCGGGGTGCCGGCGGTATTTCCCCGTCTACGTCGTCGCAGCGAGCGTTGCCAACAACATCGTACCAGAACTACCAGGCCTCCACGGTACACGAAGGGTTCTCCACCGCACCGGCCACTGTTGAAAGACCCTGGAGAGCCCTTCTCGAAATTCGCTACGCGGCAAGTAGCGTCGAGTCGCATGGCGCTACCTGCGTCCTCGAGCGGTGATGAAGTCGAGGGAAACCCTTCAGCCGGATACAAGGAAGGGGGTTGGGTGACCAAATTTTTGGTCCCTGACCAGACCCATCTCCTCGGACGATCCTTTCACCGTGATTAAAATTGCAAGCTCGACAGAGTGTTGTTTAAACGTCCAAAATGACGACTCTATCAGCGGCTATCCATCCTGAGTTTCATCGTGACCATCAAATATTCAGGATTGCCATTAGCGAGATGTTCCTGCGCGCACAAGAAACCGGGACCTTTGCAATCGGCAGCCTCGAAACCTCGAACCTCGCGAATAACATATTCGGGAATTGATCAATGTTTAAGAATTACATAATTGTATTTAATGGTAAGATTTTTCAGCTTTCAGCTGGTTCTTGTAAATGGATGCTGCGGTTGTAGATTTTCTTGGATAGACAGCTTAGAATCTGCCAGGAACCTGACGAGTAAGCTAGAAGGAAGACATTTTTCAATGAACAGCTTAAAATTCTGCAGGAACGTAACGGATAAACTAGATTAATGAAGACTTAACAGTCGGGATTGGAAAGAGTGGCAATTAAACGATGACTCTATTCAACATTCCGTTGTCCAGACATTGAAATCCTGGAACTTTGTGAAGGAATAAATTAGAATCCTCCAGGAACCTAACAAGCAAGCTAAAATTATTGGTCAAGGTTTAAGAGACAGTTAGAGTGTTTTTTATTGTCTATGTTTAAGATTCTGTCTGTCAGATGCTGAAATCCTGAACCTTTTTCAGTGGTCATCCTAGAATCCTTTAAGAAAATTTCATTACAGTAATTATAGAAAAAGGGCTACAGTAATCTTCAGTGAAATTTTCCAAATATTGGAATGTGCTATCATTTTTAATCAGTGGCTCAGGATATACTAAGAAGTTGAAGAGTCAGGTTACCAAAATGAATCGTAATCGTACTTGACAAGTTTCAGCGTGACAGATGTCGAAGAAATCTTTATCCTCGCCATTAACGAGACCTATGGATTCCTTGTAAGTCTAGAACCCCTTCCTAACAAAAATCCTCTAGAAAACTGAAGAATTAGTCTACCAAACTGAACAGCAAGGGTCAATATGGACCTAAGCTTGTTGCCACTATGAAATGATTAAAAACGTTCACCTCGCAAGCATTGAATATCAATTTTTTGTCTTATGCTCCACAAGTTTAGACATGGCACATGTCGGAGAAACGTCGAATCTTAGCAATCAAGAAGCCCACAAATTCTTTGTAAGTCTAGAACCCCTTCTTAACAAAAATCCTCTAGGAAACTGAAGAATCAGAGTACCAAACTGAACCACAAGGATCAACATGAACCTAAGCTTGTCGCTACTATAAAATGATTAAAAACATTCACCTCATAAAAATTAAATACCAATTTCATCTCACGCTCGACAAGTTTCATCGCGACTCGCGTCGAAGAAACGTCGAACCACGCCATGAACGCGTCCCTCAGATTTCCCTAGGTTCTAAAATATTTTCCCATGCAGAGAATCCTCTAGGAAGCTGGTGAATGGGATAACCGAAGGCTGTATCAAGAGCCTAGGCTCCCTAGGAACAGCGAACGCCACTCGTCCTCGTCTAGAACGCGTATTTTCTGTTCCGACAGTTACATTCTTAGCTGGCTGGTCTCTGGACCCTCGGGACTGGGCTCTCCTTTAGGTCGGTTAGAGGTGCGGGTACGGATGTGAAAGAGAAACGTACGTATGTACATTCGTCGGTAGCCGAACGAAGGGTGAAACAATAAGCGACGAACGACAATGAGGATTTAAGTGGCGACCTCAATGATATCAACTGCACGCTGGAATAGAATTCAATTGAATTGAAGGAACAGCAAGGGGAGTCCTCCTCCTCCCTCCCGCTTGCCCTCCTGTCGTTCTGTCTCTCCTCTGGACAACGTTTTGTAAGCACTTCATCAACGTGTTTGGTACTTTCCACGTAACGATTCGACGTCGAGACTTTGTCTTGCGTTGCACGACTCGTTGAGCCCGATTATTGATATTGAGTACTTCTTCCGATCCATGAGAATCGTTCGTACGCGTTCATCTCGATCCTCCTGCCCCGTTCTCGCGCGACAAACGATCTCCCAATTTGCAATACTGACGTTTAACTTAACTAACCTTTGGCCGGACGATTTGTCGAACGCGAAGCATCTTTCCTGGTCGATCCATGGGAAATCCGAGGCTATCGATTCTTCGACGATTTCGATTCCCGGTTTCGTTATACAACGGCTCATTAAGAACCCCCGGCTACCAAGCAATCCTTCTCCAGGCCATTTCTTTTCGGAATATTAAGCCGCCGCCGCCGCCGCTCTCCTCGATACATGGGAATCGTCGGAGCGTTCCTAGCGTCGGTCCGTGACGCAACTGCATCATCTACATAATTAATAGAACCGCTGATGCGTCTACGTGTAGCTACAAACAAGCCTGTCTTGTAGTTAATACGTCGTGCCGAGCGATCGAACGCGATTATAATTTCATCGCTGGAACCCGCGTGCGCTTTATCGGCTCGTATAAAAGCAATACCGGCGGAGTGTTCGCTCATTAGGCGAACACATGCGAAAACAAAACAGGAGACCTATCGCGAACGTCGACCCCTGCCATCTCTTCCAAACGAACACCGTCAAATTCCCCGTATCCTCGTCATTCTGCGCAGTAATTCCTAAATGATCTAATCAAAATGGTTGCCGGCGTTCTGGAGTCCTCGAGGACGCTAAGACCAACTTTTTAACTATACTCTTCTATATTCCTAAATTATACTGCAAGTTTATTTAAATAATTCTCCAGGTATTTATTGCAATTAATTGTAACAAAGTTTATTAATTTTGCTAGGGACCAAAGAAGAATCGAAGATGTTTGCGGTATCGTCTTCTTAAGTCCACGATGCTAGAAAGACTATCGACTACATCGGTGGCGCCATCTCTCAAGACAATGGGGAACCAGTCTCGCGCGAGCAGCAGCGACCGGCACGCAGCCTTCAAGACTGCCATAAGTTCCCCTATAAAATCTCTTATTATTGCTGCGGCATCTAAAACGCTGCGTGTACGCGTCGCGGCACGATTTCACCGTGCTTCATGAATAATCAAAGTGTTTAAACAGACTATCAACTGTTCACGGGCGCCGGATTTATCCGAGATTCGCCTGCAGATCGTTCGACCCATCGAGGCCTCCGCTAACGAAGTGTATCTCTGCTAATTGGGTCCTCGACTTTAAGCTTAATTTAGTGTCTCACTGAGAGAACGGACTTCGCGTAGATTGCTGGCAATAAGCTTCGTTAAATCTGTCTTTTTGCGGGATTGAAATAGGCGTAAGAGATTTATGGGTTCGCTGATAGACATTGAGGGACGGATTAACCGAGACCGTGCCCCGAACGCGTTCTTTAAAGAAAGTTTTCCGGCCGCCGGAGTGAAACACACATAATCGGCAATGAAACTGCCGATTCTAAAGGATCCGCCTAACAATGGACCCGCGAAAATTGCAACAATCGGGTTAAGCTCTTCCTCATTCGATGTTCTCACTCGGAACACTCTCCCACAGATTACCATTTGTTCGGAAGCCCGACGACTTTCTCGAAGAAAAATGACTGTATACGACCGGCGAAGAAAGTGTGGAAAACAGAGCCAATAGTTTAGCAATCTCAAAAAAAGGGGAACTATATTGTTGCTGTAATTTAAGAGCCTGCGATCACTGTTTGGAGCAATACCGTTGAAACTGGGTGGAGGAAGATTGTAATTAATCCTTTGGTGGTTATTAATTTGAATTTTCGTAGTGGACATTTTGGAAATAGAAAAATTGCAAAGGAAGAAGAGAACGTATGATTGATTCATTATATGAGAATTTCTTGGATGTGATTAATAATTTAGATTTTTATAGGGAAGCTTTTGAAAACTGGAAACTAGAAGAAGAAGAAGAGAACGTATGAAAATTCTCTATAATTTGTTCTATCCTGTTTTTTTAACTGTTTGAGAATTTCTCGAATGTGATTAATAATTTAAATTTTTGTAGGGAAGCTTTTGAAAACTGGAAACTAGAAGAAGAAGACGAAGAAAACGTATGAAAATTTTCTGTAATTTGTTTAATCCTGCTTTTTCACTATTTTTATACACTCGAATAGCACTTTGAGAGTTTCTTTCATATAATTAATAATTTGGATTTTTAGAGCGAAGGTTTCAAAACCTGGATGAGGTCTGAAAACTAGAAGAAAAAGGAGAATACAAAATTTCTTACAACTTCTACGTTAATATGAGCTTTAATGAAAAAATTTACTTGAAAAGTTTTCGCGAAAGCATACTTATAATTTCAATAACTGTGAAACCCTGCAATTGAAAAGTGGTTTCATATGAAACTAAATCTAATCGAGTGTCAACGAATTGTGACCGAGACAGTTCTGAAAATCAAGTTGTTCGCATAGTCGAAGAATTCGAATAATGAGGCTACTTAGCTAATGTATAATTATGGGAATTAAAGCTAAAACTACTTATTATATACAATACTATGCAAAATATGATACATGTACGACACACAGTAATTACGTACAGTAGTATACCGATTGCTACATCAACCGGTACCGCTACAGTAGTTGCGAGAAGTGGTGGGGATAGCAATGGCTCGGAAAATGGACGCTCTACAGTACAGTAAATTACATATAGTTCCACAATCTGGTTGTTCCTCTCTATACAGCAACCCATGAAGCAATGTATGCTTCATTGATTATAATCAATATAATCAAAAAGGCTAATTAGCCTTTGGCACTCGAGTGATGAATCTGAGGCACCACAGAAAATTGTCACACTATAATTTAAAACAATTTCACCATATGCATCTAAGGAATTATTAAAAAATATAACAGTTGTAAGGTCGAGTAATAATAAAAACTCCCATATGCACAAGATAAAATAAATCCTGTAGAATGAAAATGTCCCAGGTCAGAAGAAATGCCTTGATCTTCGAGTTGAAACAGTTTCGAGTGCCAAGGGTTGATAGTCAATCTCAACAATGTCAAATTAACAATTAAACTTGAACAGTTTTCGACTGTGAATGAAGGGTTTGGTATGAAAATTCATTTACAGATGGAGCATCCGTAAAAACTGGACTGTAACAGTGAGATGACTATGTTGCATCGTAGATCACCAGCATTCGGTCATCCTGAGGTGAAATGCTCTGATTTCCAGCATATCTCCAGTTTTCCTAAACGAAGTCTGTAAAAATTATGTTAGATAAGTTAAACCCATAATATATTAAAGACACATGAATCTGTTCCAGAATTTAGACATTGCTCTCAACACAGCAAGCTACGAAACACGGTAAGCTTCTTTAATTAACACTGCACCTGCTTGATTTGCAAATATAGAAAAGATCAATAGATTTCTTTATTCAATTATACTGTGCAATGAAAATTGTAAATAATCCAAATAGATTAAATTTTTGCAGCTTTTTAAAATCAATATACATTAGCCAATTTTAATGTTCGATAAGTTTAGTGCCAATGACATTATTAAGCTTCTAACTCGCTATCTGGACAACATGATTTTAATCATGGCGACAATATAGCTCTACCATATTAATTTAGATACTAAACCTACCGTTGCAAGTGAAATGACCCTTTCCAGATCTTTTACTTTACAATTATTGAAGTTATAAAATTGCCTTCACAGGAATCGACTTCAATAGATCTCTTTACACAATCATACTCTGTAATGAAAATTACAATTAAAATAAATTAAATCTTGGCACTCTTATAAGACAATACACACCACTCAATTCTAATGCTTAGTAGATTTAATGTTAAAACTGTTTTCGACTCTGAACGAGGGACATGCTCGAATAAAAAGTAATTCACACAAGAAGACTGCACAAAGACTGAAATATGGAACGACAAATCATAGATGCACCATTCCCACTATCATTCGGCCAAACCAAAGCGAAACCCTCTGGTTCCCAAGCGTGTCTCGAGTTTCCCCAAGCGAGGACCATAAAAGTCGAAATCCGCAGGCCTCGAGCTATTTCATTTTCGCGGTAGTCGAAGCACTCCTGGTAAAGGTTACCAGCAGGTTGCCCGAAGAATGTCAGCCCGTTCGTTTCACCGTGGTTGTCGCGAGTTACGCGCGTGCACAGGAGCGAGTTGAAGCGAGCCGAGGCTAGTTGAAGCGAGTCGAAGCGAGTACGCCGTCGCCGCCGCCGTCGCCGCCGCCGCCGCCGCGCGGCGAGAGGCAGCTTAGAGAAGGCGACGTCTGTTTAAGTCGTCCCACGGGCACCTACGATCCTGTTGGAAAGGACCAATGACCGATCGGGGGCCCGTGGAAGGAGCCAATCGTGGTATAGGAACGCGTGGTATCCAGGACTCCCGGTAAAAACCATCAAACGAAGCCGCCGGCATTCACGGAAAGCACCGACCCCTGCTGCACCCTCTCTCGGACCGTGTCCACCTTGCGTCCTTCCTGCCGCATCGACCGCATTTTTTCGGCTCGCATCGATCGTGCCGTTCACCGTTCGCGAAAAAGATCGTCGAGGGAAAGGAAAGTTATCGCGAAACGCCTCGCAAGTCTCGGCGAACCAGTCAGCCTCCGCGGAGACCGGGAAAATCTCTCCGCGCGCGGGAAATCTCTGTTCCATGAAATTTCCCCTGATACTCGGCGACGCTTCGCTTTCTGTCGAAAAAAAAACAACTGCAATCATTAGGAGGTAAATGACCCGGTGATTCGGCCGATCGAGGAAAGAATTTCCGTTCTAAGTCACTTATTAAACTAATAACAGAGACATTTACACGCGGATTAGTTTACGCGGAAGCGTAGATCTTTCATTTTTCAAAATCCAGGCTGAAATAAACCTTTTCAGGGTGTAGAACTAACACCGGAACATATTCACATGCGAAAATACGATTTTGGTGAAACTTATGGGGGCTTATAGTTTTTTGAAAAATATTTGACTCGTCCACTTTGGAGGGGTGAAAACTGCCCTCAATGTTGGGATATTTTTGAGATATCTCGGAAACCAGGGTCGGAAATATTTGAATTTTTCTTTAAATTGTGTGTTTTCCAGTGGGAAATGTAGTCGCGCAAGAAAATTTTAACGAAAGTTAAAATAAATAATAAATTTTCGCATCTGAATATGTTTCCTTGTAAGTAGAACGGTGTATTCGCCGATATTTAGGTACATTTATTAATTTATTAATAGAACGTAATTTGTTAAGCTTCGTACTTTATACTTAAGTCGCAGTCTAATTTAGCTAAACTTTATTTAACAAACCGCTAAATTTCCCGTCCAGACCGCGCCACTGACCAGTGACTTAATTAATGTTAATTGCAAATAATGTCAGACTCTTTCGAGTAGTCCAGTGATTGCACATTATACTGCACGCATTTGTTGCTCGATTATTTAATTAAACTAAGAAGTAAAGTGAACAAATTAGAAAGTGTAATAACAAAACGTTTACAATTAATTACATATTACATAAAATTTTTATATTTCTTTGATGCAAGAGCAATACTTAGTTTTCAAAGTAAACTGAATAATACTGTCACGATTATAAATTGTAATTAGTAATGAAAGAGTCTACAATAAATAAGATCGTGGAGGTTTACATATCTTATGCGAAATTAGAAATTCAAATATGACAGCTTATGAGGAACTTGAATAACTAATATTTTCATGCAAAGCAATTTTAATTTCAAATTAATTTCAAATTAATTAATTTTAATTTTTAAAAAATCAATTTTAATTTTAAAGATTATAAGAGAGAAGTTTAAACATTATTATAATAGGACTGCAGTAGAAGTGCACTCCGGAAAGTTCGTGCAGATTTATTTTTATTTTTAATAAATACACACGAAAACTTAAATGCATTGACAACCCAATATTTTTAGAGTCGAAAATTTGGATGTATCGCCTCTAAACTTTCGTCACAGACAGTATCATCAGTTCGCGCCAGTCTTTGTATAAACGTCACCGTGAACAAACATGCTAATAAAATTGCATATTGCGATATTAAAATTTAATCGTCAGTGTGTATTGTAGTTAATTTTGGCATTTGCATATCTTATGCTATCAAAATTAAACGAGGAAGGGAAACATAGCTTGATGATCGTCTTATCGTATAGTTTTATAGAGCAGCGATTTCTTTTCGAGAAATCGAAACCAGAGACCTCGTACTCGACGATATTTCACAGTTCCAGACCAGGAGCGGTTTTGGCGTGATCGCGACTGCCTTTCGTGCGTCGGTCTATGCAAATGTCTTCGTGAGACCGTTCCATGCGGACGGCTCCTTAATACATGGAGGAAAGTTGGATTTATTTCTCCTGAACTGGCAGAAAGTCTACTAGCAGAGGTATAAAATGTTTATCGTCTGGTTTACCGGGCGTCGTGAATTTCAGAACAGCCGATCACTGTCGATAAAACCGTGCAGCGCCGATTTTTTTTTTTTTTTTTTTGCGGTGCAGAATTTCTGAAAGTTACCTTTCACTTTCGATTTTCATAATCCCGGGAAACGCTTCTGCCGGAGACGAACTTTCTCGCTTCCTGGCGGATAATCATCTTTCCTTAGAAGGGACATCGAAATGATCCGCGTTGGCCCTGGATGCCAAAATGCGGACATTTCCATAAATTTACATTTTATAGCCTGGCTTACAAAGTTGAGAACTATGTTACGACTGCAGTTCATCGCTTCTCTTTGCAACCGTGTGGAATAAGCGTCGTGGTAGTCATTTTATGTGCAAGAAGATGTGCAAGAGAAGATGACGAAGATCAAAGATTACGCTGTTTAATAATAAATCTGCCAGCACTGGTCAAACGAGCGCATACAGAATTTTTACAGTCGTTAAAATTGTAAAAATGTTTTCGTACAAAGTGATTGAATAAACGACTTTGGAACAACATGCATTGTAATATTGTGTTGTCCGGAAAATTTCTGCCGATTAATTTTAATTTTTAATTAATATATATGCTGGCACTTAAATGCGTTGCGTTTTAATCTTCGTACAACATTTAAATGAATTCAACTTTGTTATTTCTATACGGCAAGGTATTCCAGTTTCTTTTAAACAAAAATTCAAAGAGGATGCATCATTTTCTCGGTTTGTAATCCTCGAACCAGTCCAAGCTAACTGTACAAGTGCAATAAATTACTTAATTCATTTAGAACTGATTCTTGTAATTATTCTATCTCTCTTTTCGAATTTTTAAATAGTTACATCAGATAATGGTCGCTTTCACAACGCGTATAAAATGAGTGATAGAAATATTATGTAGCATCTCAAGTTGTAAGATGGTAATTAATTCTGATAAATAAGTAAATAGAGAAGCCCGAGAAAGCCTTAAAAATTCATTTAAAGGTATACATTTGTGGTTACAATTAAAAAAAGCATACAATTTAAAAAGCATACTAGAACAATTATTTTAATTGTACGTGATTGATAAACATCTTAGATTATAAATCAGTATACATGAATTAAACAAATATTAAATCAGCATTAATACATATATTCGCTTCCTGTTACGAAACCTGGTTTAATTTGATTTTCTGTCCAGTATAGTGTCCCTATGAACTACTAGAAACATATTAAAATTATTAAATGCAATGTTGAAACTATTTTCACTATATTTTCAACAATAATTACATTCACAGAACCCAACGGTGTATAAAAGCAATGCAAAAATCGCCTTAACATCAGCGAAATAGTCTACCAGAAGTACAAAGCACAGCGACAAGGAAGGACACGTTAAAAATATGTCGATTCGCCGTGCATTGGAGAATTATCTAAAAAGTTTCATCCTACGAGCGTATGAAGTTCAGCAACCCGATCATGGTTTATCAGAAGATTATAAATCGGTATACATGAATTAAGAAAATATTAAATCAGCATCCACTGTAAGGAGATTACAGTATCTAATCATTAATACATATATTCGCTTCCTGTTACGAACACTGGTTTAGTTTGGTTTTCTATCTAGGATAGTGTCCCTACGAACTATTATAAGTATATTAAAATTATCAAATACAATGTTAAAATTATTTTCATAATATTCCGAACAACAATTGCATGACAGAACCCAACACTGTATAAAAGCAATGCAAAAATCGCCTTAGCGTCAGCGAAATAGTCAACCAGAAGTACAAGGGACGGCGACAAGGAGAGACACGTTAAAAATATGCCGATTCGCCGTGCATCGGAGAATCATCTAAAAAGTTTCATCCTCGGAGCGTATGAGGTCCGGCAAACCCCGGTCACGGTTTATCATGCGAGTTCGCAATTGTTATGTAAGAATGCGCAGGTTGGCTCCTTCTTGCCGAGCGGGACTGCATTCTTGCCGTCGCGTCCATCGCGTCGTTTACCGGAAAAAGCTCCCTGAAATGAAGACGAGAGCCGCGAATGCCGGCGAGGGTTAATGTATTATTCGTGGCGTCGCTTTCGACCGGGCTTTTTTCCTGAGATTCCTCATTTCCCCGAAGATCCTACCCGTTAACGCAATTAACGCGTTTCCGACGCGAATTTCATCCGCGAATCGGATCACCCGGTTTCAGCACGCGAGTTCGCGGAACACCGGGAGACATAAGCGAGTTCGTCCCGAACGACGTGGCAATCGGCTCCCATAACAATCGGCTCGGACTCTGGAAACGGAAATGTGAATTATGGTCGAAAACCTGGGGTTTCAGCGATCGAGAACCCGTGGTGTCTTTGATCTTCGCGGCCTAGGCATCTCCGGAGCCGGTCCACCGGACTGTCATTACAGGAAAACAAGTCCGGCTTTAATGCTAGGGTCGCCGCGGCTGGTTCGATTCCGAAAATCCCGGTTCCTCTGCCGGCGAAACGGGTCTTTTTAAATTGGCTTTCAGCCTCACGGAGATCGGAATTTAATCTGTCCTAAACGGATCGTTTGTTCGTAAGATCGTACTTAACAATTGGTAAACGAAACTCAGTTAGCCGCGAGACCTAGCGCTATGCTAACGGCTGCTAACTACCGTTGCCATAAATCACACCAGTTATGGAAATACTGGCATTTTTGTATAGAAAATACACGTTACGAACTAGACTAGTGTACACTGATTTGACGTTAATATATGTGCCCATAATTATGAAAATGGTCTAAGTCATAATTAAAAAAAAATGAGTTTATTAGTTATTTCACACCACATTATTTTAAACTAAATTTATTCAATGTAATTTTTACGATATCGTTAAAAATGAACCATTAGATAGTGGTTGTAATTTCAACATTATATGGAATTCATTTAGTGTTAATTATGGAAGTGGTCTAAGCAAAAAATTTAAAGAAATTATATAAACATAATTTGAAAATAGCGCGTGGCCCTCTGTATATGGAGGGATGTAACTACTCAAAAATACGTAATAGCTTACAGTGATGCTTGTTCAGGCCAAAATCGTAACATTAAAGTAGCATTGAGATGGATGAAAATTGCTCAGTAATCAAATAATAATATTGAAACAGTAGACCACAAATTTTTGATATCGGGTCATTCCTTTCTACCGAATGACCGTGATTTTGGGTTGATAGAAATGAAAATAAAAAAAGCAAATTACTTATACAACCCTGAGCATTATTATGAATTGATAGAAAAGTGTAGGAGAAGAATTACATTTTTGATAAAACGAATGTCGCAGCCGGATTTTATTTCAACGAAATCACTAGAAAAGTCAATAACAAGAAGAGTAAAAAATACCGCGGGCGAATCATAAAATAAATGCCGTCCACAAATCGTAGTTTCCAGGCACAAAATTCAACACGTACAACGCTATTGAAAACTATGCTGTCGTATGAAACTTGTATGGTTCGTAGTTGAAAATCTTTATCAGATGGCGAAACAAGAAAATGACGCCAATGACGTAGTATGGGCAAATTCCGGTTTGATATTTGCAGACCTGGTACATCGATTATTTTTGACGAGCAACTATTTTCCAAGTAAGCAAATCACGATACAATCTTGAAGAGTATCAATAATACTACCCGAACACTGTTATTTCGGAACGAAATGCCAGGAAGCCATCGCGAACCTGAACTTTATCGCTACCTGGCTACAAACAATAGCATATTATTCACCCGTGCACCTAATAATTTAATTCACTAACGGGGAGGCCTTCGAGGTGTCACACAGTTTCAGTTTTAGCTGGCAGGTTTATGGAGCCGTTGAAAATATTAATCATGGTGTTAGACTGGCTTTCGGAATGTGTCTGTAGAGATTCGATCGTTTTATATTCTGCGATCGTAACTTGTACACGATTTATGCTGCGAATCGTTATTCGAAGTCGGGAACATTCGTTTTAATAAAATATGCAACAACTGTCAAAATTATTCGTAATTATTGCATGGAGTTTAACCCTTTGCACTCCAAGCAAATTTAATTCCTAACTCGAAACATTTTTCTGTCCTAAAATAATTCTGTTGCATGTGGTTTATTTCCTTTCGCGCATATCAAATTTGTTACTGTTAATCGTACAGGAACTCTTCTATTTTTACTAACTTCTTAATTACAAACATTTGCAAGGCACAAATTGTTTTGAACGATAGTCTGACAATTTTCAGTGTCGCCTCAGAGGAGTCATTGGAGTGCTAAGGGTTAATAAAACGTTTAAAGCAATTGCACATATTGTTTTACTTTCGCGGCACCATGATTATTTTAGTACTTAGGTAGCTCTTGCAATTAATGTAAACAATTTTAAAGCTATATAAAAATCTGCAATCTACTTGTAACAATTTTTAAAGAGACAAAAGCAATCTATTTTCCAATTTCAGAATTTTCTTCAAACTTGTCAAACATTTTTCTAAAATCGCAGTGTAATCCTTCGAAGTGTATGGAGATTGAGAACAATTAAAGAAAACTCAGATATAGTAGAAACTATGAGTTGATGGGAGTTCTGCGGCGATCGATAAGTGAATGCGTTATGGTAACGCGACCGGTGAATGACTGAATCGCGACATGCAAAAAGATCCTGGCAAAAATAGTTTAAAGTGTGCGAAGATCAAGCAAAATTGCATAAATCTTAGATATGATATGAACTATGAGTTGACGAAGATTCTTCGAAGATAAACGAATGAATTATAGAAACGCGACAAAATATGAACGAATACATCGTGTCACGTAAAAAGATTCTGGTAAAAATACATCGAAGTGTGCAAAAATCAAGCAAAATTGCATAAATCTCAGATATGTTATGAATTATGAGTTGACGAAGGTTCTTCGAAGATAAACAAATGAATTATAGAAACGCGACAACATATGAGCGAACAAATCGCGTCATGAAAAAAGATTCTGTTAAAAATACATCGAAGTGTGCAAAGATCAAGCAAAATTGCATAAATCTCACATACGATATGGACTACGAATTGATGCAGATTCTTCGAAGATAAACGAGTGAATTATAGAAACGCGACAAAATATGAGCGAATAAATCGCGTCACGTAAAAAGATCCTGGTAAAAATACAGCGACCTGTGCGAAGATCAAGCAAAATTGCATAAATCTCAGATATGATATCAATTACGAGTCGACGAAGGTTCTTCGAAGATAAACGAATCAATTATAGAAAGGCGACAACATATGAGCGAATAAATCGCGTCATGGAAAAAGATTCTGTTAAAAATACATCGAAGTTTGCAAAGATCAAGCAAAATTGCAAAAATCTCAGATATGATATGAACTACGAATTAACGAAGATTCTTCGAAGATAAACGAATGAAATACGATAAAGCGACGCCAAACGGACGAACGAATCGCATCAAGCAAAACAACCCCGAATTATGCAAAATTCGAGAAAAATTGTAGAAAAGTCAAACATGATATAAACTAAGACTCGACGAGGATTCTTCGAAGCTCGATAAAAGAATAAATTATACAAACACCTATACACCGAGTGAACAAACGAATAGATTCAAGCGAAAACGACGATACACCGTTCGGTTTCGATAGTCGCGATCGTGTGGATCCGACAAGAGTAATTTTTGCTTCTCCGTGCTCGAAATTGCTGTCCGATAATTCAGGAGGAATCGGGGCTCGCCGCGGCATTCACTTAGCGCCACTTACACTCCGCGGCTTAATTGCATAGATCAATTAGCCTGTCCTTGCCGTTAATTTCACTTGGAATTAGCCGGCGGCGAGACTAATGCTTTCGCGCTATCCAGAACAATGCGTAACGATAATCAGCGCGTCGGTTCGAGGCTCTGTAAACGTCTTAATTCGCGGCACACCGGTTGCAATAAAAAGGCGGCGAATTGTGACGGACTGGTCTTCTCTTTTATTTTTTATCTTCTATCTTCGTCTCCCCATTTTTTTTTTTCGTTGGACCAGTGTATTAACGCTTTACAGACGGTTGGTCGTAGATTTATGTAAAACCGATGCATTCCGATTCAACGGTGGAACGTATTTACTCGCGGCAGGGCAACTCGGCCGTTCGTTATGCCTGTTTGAAGAAAACGCCGCGAAGTCATTCCGACTCAAAGTATCTCTTTGAATAACGCCGATTAGTTTTCCGTCATTAGGCGGTACCGATGAATAATACATTATACCCGAGCGAGGATGCAAATAGATTCGGCATTTGCATTCTCGGTCGCGTGCCTTGCCAGTTGTGTCCAACTTACTGGACAACTGTAATTATTTTATATAATGATGTAAACTTCCTTGGAAGTAAAGATCAAGTTCGCGTGCCATAAAAAGCGGTAGCTAGTGACGATCGTACCAGCATAAATATGCATTCGGCCAAGTCCTTCTGCTAATATTGTTTATTGTTCACCGTGGATTTTATGCATTTGTAGCAACCATGTATGGAACAATAGACAAACTGAAGTTCGAAGTATCCGGGTGTGCAGTCGCGGTTTATTTAAATCGACGAAGCAAGAAGTCAATTTTATCCGTCTTCTGTTCTTTTTGCGCGTCGTGCAAACAAGTTTCAATTCGCATAAAGATCTGCAGTATGGTAATCATCGTGTTTCAGAACGACATAGGTACACAATCTTTTTAATAATATTTCACACGTTTGTAACTCGCGTTATTACTTGGCCAATATTATTTTTAATTTTGCAAATAAATATATTATGTGCAATCTACTTACACAATATAGTAAAAACGTTTAGAAAGTTACGAACACATCGGTATATTATCTTGCAATTTATAAAAATGATTAACACTTTGACTGCCATGTCACCCATATATGGGTAACAGAATTATTTGGCCAAGTTTAAAAATAAATTTGTACATTAACATATACGTTGCACTAAATTTAGTTGAGATCTGGAGAATAGAAGAAGGTTGAAGGATAACATTGTGTCATAAATTTTCAGTTTTCAATTGTTGCTTCGTTAAATAAATTACTTTGATTTTGTGGAATTTTTGAGGTTGTTGTTCTGGCAGTTAAAGTGTTAAAATTTGTTCTTTATAATAAAATTGTATAGACTGACAAAATCCAATTAAATTTCACTTGTGTATATCTATACACGTATTTTTCAAGAATGTCTAATAACAAAACCTTGGTTGTAATATTAAATAACTAAAAATTACGTTAATTTTAAAAGTGTGCCATCTTTTTGTCCCGGAGTGTACCCCCAGAAATCAATCTCCCGCCACTTTCCTCGAGGATGCACATTGACATTCTCCCTAATCGCAAATAGAAAATGTTTCGCATTCCGTGAACCCGGTGTTAAATAAGTAAACTCAGGTGTATAGAAAGCAGCAAAGCCATCAGCCAACTGATAATTAAAGTAATACGACGATCTTCAAAAACGAAGATCAACTTCACGCCGCTAATGGCTAATAAAAATGATAATACCTCGCCGCCACTCGGCAGAAATACCTTGCCTAAGCTTTCTGTCAGTGCTGTCCGCAAAATATATAGAATTAGCGCACGCGAACCGGCGGATACCGATCGGCCATTTATTTTCCTTCTGGCCTAACAGCCCCGTTTGACCGATGCGCGACGTACCGGTAGGACGAGACAATTGTTTCTGAAAAATCTATAATTCCCCGTAATATCCGGCGAAGTTTAAAAGGGCTTCTGGATCGATCGTTGCTAAACAGTTTGCCAATGGGAATGCCAGAGGATCCTTGCCTCGCGGGAGGCATTCGAGCATGGTGCGCGACCGCGCAACAATGTTCGAACCAGCAACGGCAGCGGCGCGTTAGTATAATTAAGATAAGGTATAACGAACTTCTAATTGACTCTCATCGACAAAATGTGGGCATAAAGTGACTGCCGAGCAGATTAGAAAAGTAGCACGTTTACGCCACTTATTTAGCTAATTATTGCGCGTTGTGTAATAGCTGGTTCTAGAGCTGCCGTGACGATGCACCGCCTATTATGGCTTCTGTGCTGCGCGCGAAACTCTTCGGTAAATATTATCAATCGGATCGATGGATCCAGAACGGAAGCCGCCCGGTGCGTCGCAAATTACAGACACTTCCGGCCTCTCGGACCTAATCGTTTATTATCGATATATACGCGCGTATCGATCGATCGAAGGGACAACGCGTTGTACGGACGTCTTCGCACCCTCTCTCTCTCTTTTTTCTTGTTTAACCGCGATATCATCATCGTCACAGCAAAATATAGGTGAGAAAAACCATATACCGCTAGAATAATCAACACGCGAGCCGCATTCTTACGTACCGCCGCCATTTTGGATCGCCGTTTAGATAGAGACTACTCGGTGGGAATGATTACCGACAAACTATAATGCTTGCTCCGACAGTTTACGATAGCAGCACACCGATTGCAGCATTAAATATTTCAATAACACCATTACATCCCAGATACGCTTCATTTGTGCGCGTTTAAAAGCCGATTATTACCGGCTGCTGTGAAATCAATTGATTGTATCGAATTTTATGTTCATCGTTTATTTGTCGAGTTTGTGTATTTGCAAGGCGAAGTTGTCGTTCGAAACTGGGGATAGAAAAATTTTCTGATAAGTTATTTAAAGTTTGAAGTCTTCAGGACAGAATTCCTAGCTCTATAATTAACCCCTTGAGCTAGAAGAGGTTCGACAGGCTCGACATTAAAAATTAATCAAACAATTTCACTAAATATTTTTGTCTTAACACTGTATATCGTTCACATAAACATTTTCATAAGAGAATATTCACTAAACCAGTTCTGATCTAAAATTAATTATTTAACCCCTTTTCCTACAACATCGTAATGTAGATTCTGAACGGAGTCTAACAAAATGCGTATGTTATTAATCTCTCTTAAATTAAAATAATATTCTATTTGGTTGTTGTTAATGCACATCTATTGGAGAATGTACAGGCACACAGTATAAATTTTCTTTTACCAAATCGTGAATTAGAAAGAAATTCTAAGGGTTGAAGTAAGGGTTGAAATTTGAAACAAGAACACTGTATGAATTGCCAATTGTATTTTTCTTATTCAATTTTCGTATTTAATGAAACCAATTAATAATTGTATGAAACCAATTTCATACAAGAATGTTTAACAAAAGAAACTGGGGAATGCACACTTAGAAACTGAAAAACTAAGAATAACGTGAGATAGGATTAGACTATTAATAAAACGCTGAACATATACCCAATCGACAAAAATCTATAATTTCTCCACAAATTAATAACAACTAATTAACCCTCGTACACTGCTCCAAAAAATAATGGTACAAAAGGTTCTCTATTCGTGAATGAATCCTACCTGTCCATTTCCATTCTGCACTTCAATTCCGCCATTAGCAATTTACTTGCGATCTCGTATTTCAAACATGCACATCGAATTACGTAACAACAATGGGCAAACTACAAACAGTGCAGTATCTAAAATAAACGATGGGTGAATTTTCACCGGAAATAATGCACGAGTAAAATCTGTACTCGTGTTTAGAACATTCTCGCGAATTTCTCAATTTTGCAATGCAACACGATGCGCCGTCGGCACACGAATGAAGATGGCACGCGAGATTGGCATCTTCTCGCAGCAGCTTGCGTGGTGAATAATTTTTTGTTTTTCGTTTTTTCGAAATGCAGAAAACAGTGAAACCTTCGCAGATTTGACGGATGCGCCCGAAGAGAACAGCTGCTGGTTTGCTGTCTACTTTGTACGAAACGCGCACGGTAGCCAGTGTCTGCACTGCCATTAATTAACTCCACCGTCTACACAGCTACTGTTTTGAGAATGAGGAGCGACCCCTGCGCTGTATCGCCGGCCTACAACATCCGCCTTGAATTAATTGAATATATACGGCTCGCGTTTACACGCGATACGGCCCTGCCTCCGCCGAGTTGACTAATACGGCCTCCTCCTGCACCGACTCCGGGGAAAAATGAAAAATGCATCTGGAATCGCGAACAGTTGCGCGGCTTCGCCATTCCCGTGGAACCGTCCCGTTCGCTAGAGATTCTTAGAAATGAATTCCGCAATTATTAGAAAATTTACGGCACCCTCTGGGAAGCGTTTCGCTTTGCACAAAATGAAAATGATCAGCGCAAAATTATTCTCGAAGTAACTAGAATCGGAGTCGTGATATTAGCGACTTCCTTTATAATATTACCGCGACTAGTCTTCGAAATTCTTTGGAACACGCCATGGGATCTGTTGACGAACGGAAGACTTAGGGGTGGCATGGTGGCTGGATGTTCTGTATGGTTGTGTCGATACGGAAACAAAGTATATTGTTCGAGTGTAGAGATTTGTGCAAATTATGGTTGTTGGTGATGATACTGGTTCACGCAGGGTCATTTTCAGATTTTTTAAAATGCAACTTTTTTGTTTTTGAGGACTCGAAGCAACCATTGTGGAGATTGGTTATGATTGATTAAGGATTGTGAAACGATTAATGAAAACAGGAGTTAGATAGAAACATAATACATATTTTAGAGATTGTGTGGCTAAACTAACTAGGCATAGTGACAGTATAGTTACAGCAGGATTGCAACGTTATGAGGACAAGATAATTTTTTTTTGAGACCTTAAACATTGAAACCACATCTGATTTTGATAAAACGTTTGTGTTAATGAATTTCCACGTGGTAATAACATCTCATTGGGTACAAAAGGAATTGTAAAGCCAGAAATGTTTATAATTTTAGCTACGAAAATGTGGATGAAGTATTAATTAATTTCGATCTCAATTGTGATTTCTCAAGCCCTGGACAATGATATCGAATAGTTGCGGATCTTCTGTGCAGTATTCGTACCATTTTTAATCAAAATGAGCTTATAAAAATCTAGAGGCCAGGATGTAGATAATGAATCAATAAATAAACTCCTAAATATTGCCAGTGCCATCAGAATTATGAAGACATTCATTTTACTGAATTCCTCACGTGGTTTCTCATTTAATAAATATCAGAATGCAGAGGATGGACCAGTGAATATCAACCTGAGCTGCCATTTCTCGAGCCTTAAAAATTGCAATTGCAATGGATACAATGGATCGCAATAAAAATTACAAAGATACGAATTTCGTCGAATTCATACGCGGTAGCATTTATCCAGTGCCAGAAAAATAGAGTAAAGAAAAATCGCAAGGAGGAAAACGTGTGTGATGGGTCAAGGAACGTGTGATTGTTCACAGTGACGAAATCTGACTTCAGATTCTCTGTAAAGTCTATACTGATGAATCCATGAATGAAAATTAACTACAGTTGCCATTTCTCGAGTCTCAAAAATTGCGAAAATAAGAATTTTGTCGAATTCTTACACTGTAGCATTTATCCAGTGCCACAAAGATGTAGTAAAGAAAAATCCCAAGGACGAAAATGTGTGTGCTGGGCCAAGGAATGTGTGACTGTTCACAGTGACGACGGTGCTGATGATCCAGTAATGAAAATTAGCTGCAGTTGCCATTTCTCGAGTCTCAAAAATTGCGAAAATACGAATTTCGTTAAATTCTTACACTGTAGCATTTACCCAGTACCACAAAAATACAGTAAAGAAAAATCCCAAGGACGAAAACGTGTGTGATGGTCCAAGGAACGTGTGACTGTTCACAGTCGCGAGTTCTGAATTCAGTTTTTTATGTAGCGTCTGCGAACCGCCATTAGATAGCAGTGTAATGGCGTTTTAAGAGTTTCGTTGGAAATCTAATCGTTAAACTCGAAGATCAGAATGGTCTAGCGTGGTTTTACGACCGGTCGAGTCACACCTTCGACAGTTTTCCACCGTTGGCCGTGCATCGAGTGGTCGAATCACGACGATTTCACGTTTACGTTCCGAGCAACCGGTATACAGAACAACCGGAAACGAGGGCAGCACCATTATCGGGCCGGAGGTTGCACGAGCTAGCCGAAGTTTCATCGCCGCGGAGTTCCAGGTACAGCAATATGTTGTTTTATGGAGCAATCATCGGCGCGGTAATAATCATTAAATCCGTTGGCCGAAGCTGCCGGACTCACGGTCACTCGAACAAGCTCGTCGTTAGACCGGGATTTGATTCGTTGGTCTCGTTGATGTAACGACGATAAATGGTAACGAGGGACATTGGTACTTGCAGAAACGCTTTTATATTTTATCTCGGTCCTAAAAAAGAACGAAAGACCCGCGGGAAAATCAAAACCGCATTACGCTTAATAACAACTAATGGAAAATTGTCTAGCCGTGAATAGTTCGCTTTTAATTAGGAACTGTCGACGATTTAATTAAACGACGTGTACTGCGACAAATGTAACTTCCGATAAAATTATATGGAATTTCTGTAGAGCTTGTAACAGTGATGTCATTGTCAGCACAATGAGATTTGCATAAAAATTAAGTATAAATCATACTTTAAACGGAGGCAGGTAGGAGTAACCTTGGATGTACGATTTCACTTTACTGTTAACGCATTGCTTAGCGAAAAGCTGCTGACATTGTCCAAAATGACTATTCTGTGTACACACGAGAACATAAAATTGAATTACGTTCGTTGGCTTTGTTAATTCCGCGATAAATTGTAAATAAAATTGACTAGCGTTTTAAGAAATTCTCAATCGTGAATAGTAAATGTTTAAAGTTAATTGAATGGCTACTAGTAATTAATATACTATGAAGAATTGTATTGATATTACAATAGTTCTTAGATTTTCCAAATCCCCAGTGGCTGCACGTTTTACAAATTCATGTACAAATTCATAAAATATTTTTTGTACAAATACATAAAACTTGAATCTAGCATTTTAATTTATTAACTGATGCAATATTTAAACAATCTGAATTTCCTGTTTTATTTCTGTTAATCGAGCTTCTGTTCACAGAGAGGAGTAACAAAATTGTTACTGCTGCTTAATCATTTAAAAAAAAATTCTCAGCTCTGAATTGCAAACGTTCAAAATCCCTCAACCACCAAAAACTAATCTAATGAGAAAAATTAAATTTGTAATAATCCGAAAGCGAAAAAAATGTGAAAGATGGCAATTCGCTAACTTTTAAGAATCTTTACGCCACTGCCAAAATTGCTATTGCCGTTTAATCATGCTAAACAAATTTCTCAGGTGTGAATCGCAAGCGTTCGAAATCCCTCAACCACCAAAAACTTATCTAATAAGAAAAATTAAATTTGTAATAATTCGAAAGGGAAGAACACGTAAAAGATGGCAATTAGCTAACTTTTAAGAATCTTTACGCCACTGCCAAAATTGCTATTGCCGCTTAATAATTTTTAAAGAAATTCTAATTTGTGAATAACAAACATTCAAAATCCACCAACTCCCAATAACAAATCTAATAAGAAAAATTAAATTCCAATAATCCCAAAGATGAGAAACTGCAAAAGATGACAAATCGCTAATTTTTCGAGACTCGCCATGAAAGTAGATATTCGCGAAGTTTGCGTATGTAAACATTTCGCAAATGCTACACATGTTGCAACGATAATACGCACGGTGGGATGACGGAAAAAAGTTCCTCCTCCAATCTGGAAATGATTTACACTCGAGGCGTCAGCGAAGACTGGTCAGGAAAGGTTTTTCGTTGATCTTCCGGTGGAAGAGAGACCGCGAAAAAAGAAACCGGTCGAAAAATATCGCGATCAGCCGCCGCCGCCGCCGCCGCCGCCACGTGGTTAGTTAGTCTTTTATACGGCGGCCATAATTGCGGTTTATTGTCTCAATAAATATATACGACACACGCCGGTTGTGTCCATGGTAAAAGGCAAGTCTGATAGGGGATCCTTCCCGGGATTTGAAATCAAGCCGCTCCCGTAGCCAGCGTATAAGGGCGCGTTTTATGGGTCTGCTTAATATGGTTTATGGTGTTTTCTCCTGCTTATGTCGGGCCCGCTACGGAACCGGAAGACGGCTAATGATCCGGCGGCGCCTTCGAGAGACGAGGACGATGAGGATCAAATAACGATCTGGCATCGGTAAAAACAATTCATTAGTAGGCAAAATTGTTCGACCAGGGGGAAAAAAGGAATATACGAGGATCAGGAATAAAATGTGGCCAAAAAAGGAAGCGAAAGTAATTCCTAACAGGATATAAATAACAATAAATCATTGCGGTTTTTGCGAATATACTGTTATAACGTTGGCTTCGCCAGATTCTACATTTCATGGTACTATGATGGAGTGAAACATAATTAAATAAAACACTTTCGTGCAATTTTGCATACGATTCATTTCGCTCGTCGGGCTGCTCCGTTCTGCTTTGCGGTTCTTCTTGTTCTCCTGCATGGAATGTTAACTTGTTGGTTCGATGTAGATGATGAGCTACTACGATCTAATACTGGATGTCAGGTTTATTTAATTCACTGCAAGTAGACTTTCCGTTGTATATTTTCGTTTTCGATGTAGTTTTCCTTTTATTTCCATCTATTCAGGTGGTAAGTGCTTTGTAGAATTTTTAAATCTATTAATTTTAGTCCTGTTCATTTTTATTGTCGTTTTCGATGTCGTTGTCATTTTATTTCAATCTATTCAAATGGTATGTACTATGCAGAATTTTTAAAA
>CM052088.1:8099688-8112802 GCA_028453745.1 Agapostemon virescens
CTATTCATTTTAATCGTGTTAATTTTTATTTTCATTTTGGATGTCGTTTTCATTTTATTTCAAACAATTCAGATGGTATGTGCTATGTAGAATTTTTAAATCTATTCATTTTAGTCCTGTTCATTTTTATTTTCGTTTTCGATGTCGTTGTCATTTGATTTCAATCAATTCAGGTGGTACGTACTATACAGAATTTTTAAATCTATTCATTTTAATCGTGTTAATTTTTATTTTCATTTTGGATGTCGTTTTCATTTTATTTCAAACCATTCAGATGGTATGTGCTACGTAGAATTTTTAAATCTATTCATTTTAATCGTGTTAATTTTTATTTTTGTTTTCGATGTCGTTCTCATTTTATTTCAATCTATTCAGGCGGTACGTATTATGCAGAATTGTTTAATTTATTAATTTTAGTCGTGTTCATTTTTATTTTCGATGTTGTTTTCATATTATTTCAAACAATTCAGATGGTACGTACCATGTAGAATTTGTTCAGTTTATTAATTTTAATCGTTCTCATTTTATCTTGTGCGCAGCTAATAAGAAAAAAGGAAATGGGCGTCACGAAATGGAAGTTCTTGAAGGGATTTTGGTGAACGGTATTTTGCTGTGTCCTTTAATGAACGAGCTCAAAGTGGAGGTACATTTCCCAATTGAAAATATATTATCCTGATTTTTTAATCTACATTTAAGTCCAGCATCCAGCAATTTTTCCAACACAATATTATTCTGGAAGCGATATTACTCTGCCGTTTGGTGCTCTTGCATTTTCCAAGGACAGCACAAGCTGTCCTCACTGTATTCACTGGAAACCTCATGCTAGGCAATTTTTGCTACACGATATTATACTAGAACTCAGCTCTTCCGTTTAGCAAAGAATTTCGCGTGCTGCATCGTCCCGATTGCAGCCCTCGTAACACCATAAAACCGAGACAAATTCTGCTAGGTACCAGAAATTCAAATATTGCCACGAAGGAGGAAGAAACGCTCAAGAAATGAATCCTCGAGTATGCATATCCGATTAAATCTCTCCGAAGGAAATCCACGGTGCAGGAAATGTCGCAGACCCCCGCAAAACTCGGGACTATTAGAAAGGATTGAAGCCGCGTGCCTCGGCTGAGGAACCAGGACGGGATTCAACGGTGACACACGACGGGACAATACCCCGGGCTCGATTACCCAGGAGTACCGTTAATCATCCTAATAGCGGGGGACAATAATGTCAGATACGATCTGCGCTCGGCGTGGACTCGTGACAGGTCTCCTCCACGTTCCGGCCCACGTTCGGCCCGAGTTCGGACGCAGGATATGCCAAATACGAAATGATATCGTGCGATTCTCGTGTAGCCGATTCGCGTGGACCGTGAATGGGCGTCGCACAGAGAGCCAGGCGGGAGGGGAAAGGGGTAGGGAAAGAGATAGCGAGAGAGAGCGAGAGAGAGAGAGACGCAATCACGAGAGGCGCCTGAATTCCGATTGTACGTTGCCTTCTAATTGAGTCATCGTGTCATTAGCGATGTAATAATCGCGCCGCGGGTACAAACGATCGGTCTTTCTCTGTCGGCCGTTGTTCCGTCGTCGGACACCGACAGAGAGTGCATGCGCATCTGCGTGGACGCATGTGCACCGTGTGTGCACTCTCGCCTACGACAGACCGATCGTCGCGGTACGCCCGTAGATCGTATAGATCGATGCCCAATTAAGCTCAATTACCGACACGGATAATCGGCCACCGTCGGTGAAAGAATGATTATTCCGCGAATGACCGGTTAGAATATCGACCTTGACTGGTTTCGCAAGATCGATTGTCACGATAAGAGGAGGCTGGAATTATCCGGCGAGCGGCCACGGCATGATGAAAAAGGATCGAGGAAGACAGCCCGGCTGCAAATGTCTATCATCCTTCGGGGAAACTGGACGTGGAATCGAAACGGATCGACGGGGCCGGTTTCGACGACTTTCCTGTATCGGTTTCCTTTTTCTATTTGCCCACGGTGTCCTCTAGAGTTCAAGGGAATTTTAGATCGCAGATTCCTGCGCCGTGGACGAGCGACATTTTTGTTTGCCGATTCGTTTCCGAGTTGCTTAATTGACACGTTGAATGCCACGCGAATTTAGCGCGTCTTGCTCTGGGTGCCACGGTTTTATTTTAATATAATTAATTTAATATATAGTTTCAATAATAATTTTAATCATGAAAATGGATAATCAATATGTTCTCTACGCTATATACATTTTTCATTCATCCTTTCTAATAGTTCCTAACTGAAATAGCCATTTTTAGGCAATTTAAACTTGCACCACCCACTACCAGATATCTCGTAGCTGGCAGTTTTGGTACAGACGCTTGCTACGAGATATCTCGTAGTTGGCAGTCAATGGGTTAATTGCAGAATTTTTTCGCGAAGGGAAATGTTGCGAATCAGGAGACAACACTTTCAAGATTTTCTTAGGTTTTTAGAATGCTCAGTGCAGGGTGTTTGTCAGAAGTTTTGAGAAATGTTAAATGGGATATTGTTATGGCGATTCGCGATTTGACGTTTCCTTTCGAGTTAACAGCGTGGGATGAAATGACTGACTGCTCGGAAAATGGAATAAATGATGTATATATATATATATATTTATGAAAGAAAGGAACAGGATGTACACATATACACGATACTTCTGCTGCAGCTAGCATGTTGAAAAAAAAAACACGTAATACTTTTGCCGCAATTTGCAAGCTGCCGTGGTTCACACTCGCTTTTCTCGATAGCCGTCGTCGTCGATCGAAACCAACGAAATCAGCTGGCACGTACCTTAAAATTAAATAATAGAATGGTACACCTCGTAACAACGGTTGCCACTTTTGACACGGTTTCTGACATCCGACGCCACATTAATAAAAGAAAGAATAGACATTTTTGATGAGGAAGAAATTAATGCCGATGACACAAAAACTACCCCTTGCGAGATTTTCTTACATTTTCAGGGCACTCTGTTCAAAATATCCTCTGAAATTTTAAGAAATTTTAAGTGGAATATTTTTCAGGTGAATCTGATAAACATTTCTATGCCAATTCGAGATTTGACGCTTTCTTTTCGAGTTACTAATAAAATCGCGATGGAAATTTTCGCAAAGGAAGAAATTAATGCCGATGATACAGAAACCGCCCCTTTTAAGTTCCTTCTAAATTTCTGGAATACTCTGTGCAAAATATCCTCTGAAATTTTAAGAAATTTTAAATGTGATATTTTGTAGGTGAATCTGACCAACATTTCTATGCCATTTCGAGATTTGACGCTTGGTTTTCGAGTTAGTAATAAAATCGCGACGGAAATTTTCGCAAAAGAAGAAATTAATGCAGATAACACAGAAACCGCCCCTTTTAAGGTTCTCCTAAACTTCTGGAATACTCTGTGCAGAATGTTCTGTAAAATTTTAAGAAATTTTAAGTGAAATATTTTTCAGGTGAATCTGACTAACATTTGTATGCCATTTCCCAATTTGACGCTTTCTTTTCGAGTTACAAATAAAACCGCGACGGAAATTTTCGGTAAGCAAGAAATTGATGCCGATGACACAGAAACCACCCCTTTTAAGGTTCTCCTAAATTTCTGAAATACTCTGTGAAGGGTGTCCTCTAAAGTCTCAAAAAATGTGGAATGAGACATTCTTGAAGCAAATGTGACCAACATTGTTCGTTTTCCAGTTATTAACAAAAAGCATGGCCCAATCAAAACACAATCATAACAAATGAATTTCCATCAAATAATTGAAAAAAATATAGAAGAAATATTGAAAAAATTACTAGTAACATTTTGTACGTAACAGAAATATAAACAAAGTTGCAGATGCATTTCTTCATAAGTTTCTAAGTAAATAATTCTGAAAAATCGATGTCTCTTATCGAATGAGAGAAAATTCTGGGGTGGATTAAAGGTCGAGCATCGGATCCAAAGAATAATCTCGATGATCAGAAATAGAATCGTGTGACGTCGTTATAATGTGCATTCGTCGAGGCCTATTTCGTTGGAATCCGAACGATGGGGAGCATTTTCGGAGCGAGTTACCGGAACATCGCGTGCTGCCGAAATATTCTGGAAATATGCTAATTACCAGTTAGTCAGTTTCTTGTGGCATTGCGCCGGTTTCTACGATCGCTAGTGTGCCCTCATCCCCCATCGCAAGCCCTCCTCTACCCCTCTACGCTGTTTCAACCCCGTCGTCCTCGTCCTCCCTCTTTCCGCTACTTCGTCCTGGTTTCCAACGATATTTCTGTCGTTTCGCGGACTCGATCGTCTTTTCGTCGAGCATGCGACGATTTGACGCCGTTTACCTTCGACTTTCCCCCACCTAACCGCCTCTCGAAATCGACTTGCCTTCGATAACATCAACCCTCTCATTTCGTACACACGAGGCGTTGCTGATAATTGCAGAAACTTTCATTTTTGAATTCGTTATTGCTAGGTTTCGCGAGCGACCTTGCCTCGCTGTTTTTGCAAAGGTGATCTTAATTAAGGAGACGTGTGTCGTTGAGTGACTCCCGCGGGTTTTTTTGCTTGTGAACAATCGTTTAACGCTGACAGTTCTCGTTTCGTTGCTGTTGTTACGCTCGGTCACAACTCGGACAAACTTTTACCGTGTCCGTGTTTCCAGCATGACTATAACAAGCTAACTAGGGAGTACATAGTCCTCGGAATAATATTTTATCGACACATCATTTACCTACTTATTAAAAACCAATATAACAAATTTAAATTATAATCCATTTAATAAAAATGAGGTCTAAATTTTTATATTTATTGTTACTAGATTGTGAGCAACCTTGGCTCGTTGTTTTTGCAAATGTGATCGTAATTAAGGAGGCCTGTGTCGTTGAGTGACCCTCACAGCTTTTTCCCTTGCAAACAATCGTTTAATGTTGACAGTTCTCGTTTAGTTACATTTCTTACGCTTGGTCACAACTCGCGGAAACTTTTACCGTGTTTGCGTTCCCAGCGTGACTATACTAGACTAATACGAGAATATGTCAATGAAGTTTACTTGAGAAATAATTCCCAGAATACTATTTCATCGGTGCACTATTTAACAACGTATTGAGCACATTTAAAATTGCAAATTCAAACATTTTCAAAGCAGAAGAACATTTCAAATAAAGTATTCCACAAAATATACAATTTTACAACAGTAGATGATTTATTGATATAATATTTGTGAAAGTAGTAGAATCAGCACTTTTCATCCTCAGTGTTCATCCTCAGCAGCCGCTTCTTCGCGCAATCCTCGTTCGGACGGTTTGAATCTCAACAAAACACGCATACTCCATCGAAATAGCCGAGCCGTTCATAAAAATCCCCTGCTGTGCGCAACTTACAACAGCCTAACATTATCCGCAAGAATAATCATCAATTGCTCGTTCGAGAACAGAGTATCCTCTTGAAAACGTTATTTTCCGTTGACATTCCGAACGCCGAGAGAATCACGCGTCGCGAACGAGTTACGAGTAATCTGTACAACGAATGACAATTTTATTACAATGGGAAAACAGTTGGGAGACCGGGCCGATTCATCAATCACCGGTGTACGTAGCGCCCAAGGATATTCCCGATGGAAATCTTCGAGTCGACGTCCACGTATCCGAAGTAACCTGGAAGTCGTTAGGATAATGCGGCGCTAAGCGTCGTTCCTGTATCTTCGTTCATGATCTGGCAAATTGTCGAAGCCGAACGGTACCGACGCTCTGACCATTCCCACCGTGCCCGTTCACAGGCATTTTAATACCGATCGATAAACCGGGTTGCATCCCCTATTTATTTTTTCCTTCCCCTCTCCGCACTTCCAAGATCACAATTATCGATCAAATTTTTTTTTCGTTTGTCCTGGATGCCGATAGATCTGGGACAAACGCAGAATTGTGTCTCCAGGCTCGCGCGTTCAGTTTCGATAAACCGGGCTGCATCCCCTATTTATTTTATTCCTTCCCCTCGCCGGACTTCCAAGATCACAATTCTGCCCATAATTATAAAAGTGGTCTATGTCAAAATTAAAAAAAATATGAGTTTGTCAGCTGTTTCACACCACGTTATTTTAAACTAGATTAATTCAATGTAATTTTTACGACATTGTCGAAAATGAACCATTAGAGAGTGGTTGTAATTTCAACATTATATGGAATTCATTTAGTGTTAATTATGAAAGTAGTCTAAGTCAATAATTTAAAGAAATTATATAAACATAACTTGAATTTTTGGTATCGGGTCATTCTTTTCTACCGAATGGCCGTGATTTTGAGTTGATAGAAATGGAAATAGAAAAAGCAAATTACTTATACAACCCTGAGCATTATTATGAATTCATAGAAAAGTGTAGAAGAAGAAATACATTTTCGATAAAACGAATGTCGCAGCCGGATTTTATTTCAACGAAATCACTAGAAGAGTAAAAAATACGAATCATTGCTAAAAATGTTGCATTTTAATGATAACAATAATATGAGCTCGCACGATCCGTTGATAAAAATAAGACCGGTGGTCACTGAACTTAGAATCTCATGTTCTAAATCTTTTTATCCATATGAATATTTATGCATAGACGAAAGTCTTTTACTTTATAAAGGAAGATTATTTTTTAAACAATATATTCCGTCAAAAAGGAGTAGATTTGGCATTAAGTCATTCGTTATTTGCGATTGCAAAACCGTAACCGAAATAAATGGTTATTAAAGCTTCTGAGGTCACCACATAATTTATTTCAGTTACAATCAATATACCTTGCAGTGAAAATTGAGTCTGCTCAACTTGCGCTCTTTCGTAAAAGATACGCGAGTGGCCAGTCCATGGCGCACGCTTAGCGTCGGCCAACTCAGTGCTCAAAGGGTTAAGGAGCTGCTCAAGCCGTTTCAAAGATGACTTCTTCCTCGTCCATCAGACAGTCGAGACCTTCCACCAGTCGCCCCCGCAGACAAATAAATTTGAGTTGAGGAAACCTGCACACAGACTTTGTCATTTTACGCATCACCCTTTCCTCCTCATCCCCTATTTATTTTTTTCCTTCCCCTCGGCGGACTTCCACGATCACAATTATCGATCAAATCTTTTTTTTTCGTCTGGCCTGGATGCCGATAGATCTGGGACAAGCGCGGGAATCGTGTCCCCCGGCTCGCGCGTTCAGTTTCTGCCGATCACGCCGGGCAAGAAAACCAGAGATCCTTCATTCCGATTTACAGGTCGATAATTTGGCGGCTCGCGCGGCTCTTCTGGGAAAACCGCGGAGACTCGAACCGCTTTCACTCGACGAGCCATTTACGATTGGTTCAAGGTTCTGGTTCTCTTATTTTTCTCTTTCTCCGTCTCGCCGACGGTGTGCCCTGAGTCGCCTGGCTCTGCACCTGCAACTGAAAAGAACACGGAAACGTGATTGCCGGCCGACATGTGTTTTCCCAATAACCGAGTGCCGTCGCTCGAAATCGACGACACGATCAACTGAAAGAGAGTCGGATTCGCGATCTCGGCACTCCGCCAATTATTAATGATCGTGACTCTCGTTAACCTTTCTCCGACGGATGTTCAATGGACCGCCGGATCTTCGTGCGAAAGAAAAATTCTCTGCCGTTATTGCGGGGAACAACAGCTGCGCGGACTCTTCTCTTTTCCTTCGGCGATCTTACACGTTCGCGAACCTGAAAGTTCCAAAAATTATGAAACTTTGCACGAGGGATTGAAAAGGTAGTGAGAATAACCGTTTCAAACTGTCGTGCGTCGGTTCTGAGTGAAACAGTCGCGGAGAACCGAAAAGGTATCGTAAACCGTTATAATGTGCTTCGGTTTCGGTTGTGTTGCCAATTTATGGCTTCGCGTTTACACAATGTATACGTAGATGATATTATACCAAGTCTGTAAATATGAAACAGATATTTGTCGATACGTGGCGCTAGCTGTCGGTTTAGCCGAACCGCATCAAACTCTTGTGACTAGAAAAAGAGTATTTGCGAAAAGTAAAATCTCTACGATCATTGCCAGTTCCCAGCCTTCATTAAAATCGTTTTTCAAACACTGTGATTTTAACCAAACCTGACGAACTTCTCTATACTTCTTTGCATACATTAAGCAGCCGATAAACAATCCCAAAAAAGATCTTCGTGAAGAGATGCGATCAAACCAGGTATATTTTAACCCCTTGCTCTACAATTTGTTTTATTGTTGCGGTGTTTATTACAATTATTATGTTTGTTGAAGGAGATGGAAAATGTTTATTGCATATCTATTTACTCTAAAATAGCTATTCGAAGTAGAATTCGATGTTCGATATCTTCGTCACGAGTCTGACTCGTTGTAAGGCAAGGAGTTAATACTAAAACCACCAAACGAGTCAAAATTTCTCTTTCAATCTTAAATGAAGTTATACAAATTTTTCCATGGAAGATTTTCGTATGAATTTTTATATTCGAGCACATATTAACGTCAAATCTGTAGGTAATCTTAATAAACGCTATCTTATCGTTATTGTAAAGCAGTGGACATTATTCTAGCTCGAAACGTGTATTTTCTATACAAAAATTACGGTTTTGCATTTACTTATCTGGTAAAGTATTTCAGAGATGCGACCAAACCGTGTGTACTGTAACCCCTTACCCTATAATTTGTTTTACTGTTACAGTGTTTATTACAACGTATTTGGCACTTACAGTTTCGTTGAAGAAGATGGAAAATTATGTTTATTGAATACCTATTTACTCTAAAATAGCTATATATCGACAACGATGGAATAAAATTTTGTTCGTGGTTCGAATTCGATGTTCAATATCTTTATCACAATCCTGACTCTTTGTAAGGCAAGGAGTTAACACTAGAACCACCAGACGAGTAAAAATTTCTGTTTCAATTTTAATTGAAGTTGTACAAATTTTTCCATGGAAGATTTTCGTATGAACTTTTATATTCAAGCACATATTGACGTCAAATCTGTAAGAAATCTTAATAAAAGCTATCTTATCGTTATTGTAAAACAGTGTAGATTAGTTTAGCTCGGTGCTTGGTAGTCGCAGTCTTAAACGTGAATATAGAAGCCATACTTCCAGTCCCTAAAGGAAATAGAATATATTTTTGCGTGAAATAGAAGTAGAACCAAAATCTAGAATCGAAAGGTTAACACTTATGGAATAGATAAAATATCGCTTCTGAAGAACCATAACCAAAACCAGTATACCTTATAACGATTACGAAACATTTTCGGTTCACCATAACTGTTTCAGGAACCTGAATCTTTGTGATACCTGTTTCCAACCCTTACTATGCACATAAGTAAAGTAAGAAGCACAGAAGCGCCCTACTCTTCTTTAAATCTATTAATGTGCACGATTCTCGCTGAAATATATTATAAATAAATAATCACACTTTGTTCTCGTGCTACTCCCCAATCGAAAGGAATAGAAGTTATTTAAGAAAGAATGATTATTTTTGAGAAACGAATTTTTAAAGAATTGCATTTGCGCAATTTTGTAGGTAAAATTATATCATGTAACTCTTACTTTGAAAACGTCATCAATGTTGTCGAATTCTTTTAATATCTTGATTGTCTTCGCACATTAACTACCGGTAAATATTATATAATTTTTTAAAGATTGTTAACCAGTTAACTGTGGCGACCTCTTTTCAAAGCGCGCACTTGTGTGTGTCGCAAAAATCAAGAGTTCTAGCCAGAGCATACAGAGATGCATGAATCCATCTGAAATTATTTATACTTTTTATTTGCTCGTTTTATTTCGTCTTGTCTTCCAAATATTCTAGACATATTGAGATTTACGAATACATTTTAGTCTTCGCTAAAATTACAATTTAAATAGCTAATGGTAACTAAATTTTTCGTATGGCGAGTATACTCGTCGTGACACAAAATACTGCCCATTCTCCATGACGAGTATACTCGTCAAACACAGCTAACTGGTTAACAGTAACAATAACATCAGTGATGAAGCAACGAGTCACCCAAGAATTCCATTTTGGACTATAATATGCAAGAAGATTTTTTAGCTTCCTTTTGGTATCGTGCAATTACTTAAAATCATATTAGGCCTTCGATAAATAAAGTGTCAAATTACATTAATTCATTTATACAGTAAATGCATGAAATTAGTAATCCAGTGATCAATCGATTATTTTATGCATTCACCAGAGAAATGAAAAGGACCAAGAGAGAAATAAGAAGACAGAAGGATCCGAAGATTACCTTTAACTCTTTATGGTGATCGAAAGAGCAAATGCAATATTTCGTTTAACATTCGGTCCACTGAAAATTGACTCGGAAATTTTAACTCCGCGTAAAAATCCTCAACGCTGTGATCGAAATCGAAAAATTGATTAAAACGCTCCTAATTGCTAGTCGCCGATTTTTAAAAGACCGTTAAATCAACGCCAACAGGTATGAAGTATTAATACTGTTATGGTAATACAATATTTTTAAATTTATTCAAGGCCTCGCGTTATTAAAGATAATTATCAATTTTATAAAAGTGTCAGGCGAACCGTACCCGGTTCTTTCCCTCGACATGATATGCTAGATTTCATCTCGAAATAATTACTGTTCCTATGTTAACACTAAACCACTATCGTGCGCCAAAAGTGACTGGCATGCGTGGCACTATCGAAACCACCACATTTAACGTACGCTAAACATTCCGTGATTTTTCCATCGATACGTGCACCAATTAAAAAATACCTGCTCGATCGTGTCCTACAGAGAGACGACATTCCAATTTAAATAATCGTAAGACAAGACACAGGAACTCGGTCGATTGACTGGTTAGAGACGGTAGGTTCGCCATTAAGTCTAGGAGAGGACGATCGGTTTAACGAGCCTCCTCGTCCCTTTATTTTGAATAAAAACGGTGTCCGATTTCCCAGATGGCCGTGCTTAATGAGCGAGAGAGGTCGACACGGTGCATCGTTTTAGCCATTTTTCGCCGGCACGTCGTTCCTCAAGTCGTCGACTGTGTACACCGACGAAAAATAAAATTAATTGGTCGTGAACTTACAAACAAGCCCCTTAATCGGTTTCTTATATCGCGTCCGTGGAACACGCTCGCCCCTTCCCGCCCGTACCCGCGCGCGGAAAATAAAGTACAAGGAGGTTTGAGGAAAAACGCGCGCGCCGCGTCCCGATAACATTGGTTTGCATTGGAAAGGAAGGCGGCAGGTGATGTGGCACGCGATCTGAAAATTACGGTCACCATCGATCAATACACGTAAGAATCAACGAAGGCGTACACCGAGGGACGACTGCATCAATGGCTGCGTTCTCCTCCCTTTTCACCTTTTCTTCTCGCCGTCTACAAAGAAGCTCGCGATGATTTCCGACGCGCGGTTGGTTCTCCTCTCCGGAGCCAAAGAATCCTGGAGAAGCAGGATCCGAGTGGAAAATTGTTCGGCCGTCACGAGGTCTCGCCGCGAAACGTTGATTAATGCGGCGAACGGTCTTGTAGCTAATTAATAATTAACGATATCAGTGCGGCGGTTGTACGTGTATAGATTGCGGATCGATCGAAATACCGGGATGGGGCACGCGAGAAACGCATTGTCACGAGATTGTTAATCCGTGCGACAGGATCACGCGATCCCGGAGAAATCTGTCGGTCTGTTTAACAAGTTTTTCGTATTTATAATTTAAGCGAGGTATCCCGGCGAGATCGACAACTTCTTCTTCGCGAGCGGGATTAAATAATGCGAGGCAATTATCAGCCGTGTTCCAACGGCGGCCGGGATCGTTTTCACGTTGTCCCGGCCAGAGAAATCGGTGGATCTATGATACGTACACGTGTACGGGCGCGCAACGATGGCCATTTCATTCAGCCGCGCCTTTTTCTTCGTTTCCTTTTAAATAAAATAGACGAGGGGCCCCGTCCCGTTGGTACGGCATCGCTAATTATCTGTAATCGACGGATCCGTAGCATCGGCAATCCCAACGAGTTTCTTGGTCTTCAAGGAGCTCCTCCACTTCCCACGTCTTCGAACTGTACCCCGTAATTTCTTCTACTCGAAAGGAATTGCGAAACGCTTTGTTCGGTATTGACAGAAGAGAAGGGTATTGCGCGCAGCACGGTTAAGCAGTAACACAGAAGAATGTAATTAGAGTTCTCGGCATATCGATGCCCGATAACCCGATTATTAGGACAGAGGGCTGCGAAGTGAAAATACAACGGCCACCATGAGATCGACTGAAACGGCCCGAGACAGTTTCTTCGATCGGCTATTGGAACTGATAAGCCTTGCTGAATTGCGAATTCAAACCCGAGGCTTATCGCGAATTTCTATCGCATCCCGCGAGGTTTCCTAGCGATACCAAGATGGCGGACCGTGCTGCCGCGAAAGAGATTACGTAGATCACGTCGTTGAAAGATTAATCGACCGGTGTCCATTGTGTTAGATTTTACTTTTCTCCGATCGATGCGAGACACGGGAGTCGAATAGAAATGTCTTCATTTTGGAGTTACATTCTTTTCGTCTTCTTACCGTTTTAACACTAAACCTACCATAAGAGGTCAAATGACCTTTTCCAGATTTTCTGTTTTACAATTACTGACGTTATAAAATTGTCTTCGCAAAAATTGATTCGATGGATTTCTCTATTCCAACACACATTCTAATAAAAATAGCACAAAATCCAAATAAATTAATTCTTCAGCATGTTACAAATATTTTCAGCATGTTTAGCATTCTTTTTAAATAGAAATTCATAACGTCCCTTGTTCGTTTATTATTGTTAATGGTTTAAAATAGCAAAGGCAGTACAGTGCATCATTAATTTGCATTTGAAATAATTTCTTTGATACAAATATTTTCAGCATGTTTAGCATTCTTTTTAAATAGAAATTCATAACGTCCATTGTTCGCTTAATAATGTTAATGGTTTAACATAACAAGGAGAATAGACTGTATTATTAATATATGTGACACAGATTCATTGTTTTAGATATTTTCAGCATGTTTAGCATTCCTTTTAAATTAAAATGCATAATGTCCATTGATGGCTTATTAATGTTAACGATTTCACATAGCAAGGAGAATAGATTGAATCATTAATCTGCATTCAAAAAAGTTTCATTGATACAAATATTTTCAATCCTTTCAGCATTCC
>CM052088.1:8132380-8145447 GCA_028453745.1 Agapostemon virescens
GGAGACAAACAGGAAATAGAAAAGAAAGGTGAAGGATCCTTGTTTCTACGATGCTCCTTAGAATTGTCGTCAGTGTAGGCTAGTATTATCTACTTTTTGATGATATTCAGAACGCAGTCAAATACAGAAAGGTTCCTGCCATCTTTTGATAATGTTGTGTTAAATGCCATCAGGTCGTGTCCGAAATGTTGCAGTTATTGCGTAGAGATACGAATTGAAATTCTAGGCTCCCCGAGGAGTATAAACAGCTCAATATAGCTCTTATATAAAAATGAGAAAATATAATTTATTTAGAATTTCTGCGACTTTTATTACAACGTATGATTGAATAAAGAAATCTATTGAATCGGTTCCTATGAAGGTAATTTCATAACTTCGATGATAGTAAAATAAAAAATCTAAAAATGGTTATACGACCCTCTGTAGTAGGTTTAATGTTAATATACTTGTGTCGAGAGAAACCATAAGTAAGAAAGAAAGATGAAGGATGCTTGTCTCTACGTTACACTGTAGAATATGCTATTAATGCTCACTGTAGAAACATGCTATTAATTTGTAAATTTTGACGATGTTCGGAATACCATGAAACGTAGAATGTATTCTGGCAACTTTTGAGAACGTCACTACGGTAATAGAACAGTATCGACACGAATTAGAATTCGATGATTCTCGAGGAGTATACCCCGCAGTAGTGAGGATAATAGTAGAGAATAATAATGCCAGTTATCGTGTAGTTATTCGATCAGTTAAATCGTCTTTACCGGTGTCACTTAACGCGACTTCACCGTACCGTTTCCAATACAGAAAAATAAAACCAACTTCGATAATTTCTAAGAAGACCAAAGCTGTTCTTAAGTTCCTTGCAATTTTGAGATTTCGAACTAACCAAGGCAAGCAAACAAAATCGAGTACGGCATACTAATCGTGGAGGGCTCGAAAAGCCGCAAGTTTGGAAAGTTCATTGTCGATTAATCACGATCCGGGGGCGGCTATCCTCGGCGAAGAATTCAAAATGGAGGCGGCGCGCGTGTGTTGTGCCCCCTTCGCAGACTTCCCCTTTTTCGGGGGACGTATCTGCGGTCTCGTAATTATTTTTTTTCGCGAAATCTGGGGATCTCGATCAGGCGATTCGGCGTCCCCTCGGCGATCGGCGATTCGTCGAGGGTGCAAGCGAAAAGGGCGTACATATATCGTTTCGGGGGTCTGCGTGGCGTAGACCCATTTGCGATGCAGGTAACACACACAGGCCCCCCTCGAGGTATCTCGGCAGGTTCGTCGGGCCGCTTCCTGTACGTGTGAACGCGTGTGCCAGCGTCACTCCGCTTCGCTCAGCTTCATTCCGCTCCGCGTCGCGCCGACGACGACGGCGACGACGGCGACGACGGCGACGAGGACGACGGCGGCGGCGGCAACGACGACCACGAGGATAAGCGTATCTGTGGTGGACGATGTGCACATGCAGACACCGGGCAAAACCTATCTGCCATGCACGATCGCTCGGTTCACTCGGTTGCATATAAGCCGAGCCGAGCCGAGCCGAGCCGAGACGCGCAGCACGTCATTACGCGAGCGGGCAGAAAGCAAAAAGACGATAGCCTCGCGGCCGGCCAATCGGCGCTCGCGTGCTAATGAATCTGAACCGACCCGACCAATGGCGGAACCCCGTACGCTCCCGGTGAACCCGGTGTAACCCTCGTGGCGATGCCGAAGCCGCCACAGGAATACTCAGGGTGTGGTGGTGGTGCGCGCCCCGGCTCGATCAGAAATCCTCCTCTCTTTTTCTGCGATCGGAATCGCAAAAGCGCAAGGCCTCTCGCTGCACGCCCGGGATTTTTCGAAATTTTCAATGGTTATTACGCAACCTATCCCCGGCAACGTCCACTTAAAGGATCTACAAGCCGGCGATCTAACCCTCCAGCGGGGAAACCTGCTGTCCCCTGATCCGCTTTCGAGATCAGAAACACTGCCACTCGATGGCTACTTTTATGTAAAGGAACAACAGTTCAATGGAGACTCAATTTATTTTTGCATACTTGCACACACCTTCTTCAAACTCTGCTTTTCGACGATTTTTACTGACAACCTCAATTTGCTTTACATCAGCAGACTCTTCTTTCTGTGTAGATTTTTTTGACAATGATCATTATCTTATTTAACGTACTGTTATTATCTTATCGAAACCTGTTGTCCTCTGATTCGCTTTTGAGATCAGAAACACTATGACTCTTATGGCTAGTTTTATTTAGAGGAATGACAGTTGAATAGAGACTCCTCCTCTAAGGTAGTGCACTTTTCGGAGAACGTACTGCATCAGTTTATTTTTGCATATTTGCACACACCTTCTTCAAACTCTGCTTTTCGACGATTTTTATTGACAGCCTCAATTTGCCTTACGTCAGCAGACTCTTCTTTCTATGTAGACTTTTGAACCCGCTTCTTTTTCGCCAATGTTTATCGTCTTACCTCAGTTGATACAAATTGCGAATCATTTAGAGGCTACTGAAACATTAGATCTTTGGTAGAGCATGTCTACGTTCAAATGGATCTAAGTCGTATTATTAGACGGTTGAAAAAGACTTTAACCAACTAGCACTTCTAGCTGATGATTAATCCTTGCCTCGTTAGTCAGCTTTCTAAAAGATCCAGGACTGACAACTACTGAACCTCTTAACACACCAAATGTAACTGAAATGTGATATCTAATGGAACTGGCTGAGCTATATTTATTTAGACTTTGTGCAATCTTTAATAGAATGTGTGTTTGAATAAATAAATGTATTGAATCACTTTCTATCCTTATTCCTATGATACAGAACTAACAGCTACTGAATCTCTTAACACAGCCTACCATACACACTAAAAGTATCTCAAATGTGATACCTAATCGAACAGACTGAGCTATATTTATTTATACTTTGTGCAATCTTTAATAAAATGTGTGTCTGAATAAATAAATGTATTGAATCACTTTCCACCCTTATTTCAAAAGTAACGGAAACATAATACCCAATAGAACTCGCTGAACTACATTTATTTAAACTTTGCATAATCTTTAATAAAATATATGTTTGAATAAAGAAATGTATTGAATAGTCCTATGGTAGCATTTCCATAATTTCAATATTCTAGTATAAAAATTATGATAGCAGTCATTTTCCTATTGATGGTAGGTTCAGTGTTAAATTCTAGAAAATCTTTTATTTAAAATCTCTTCATTCGACAAAGATTACAAATTCTAAGTTCATCTGTGTGTTTACCCTTTGCCATACCATTTTCCTTTAATCTAAACCTATTACAATATGTTCATCGGTAAAATAATACAGATCAGAAAAGATAATTTCAACAATGCTTGAATATTGTTTACAAAATAATAAAATCTAATTTCGTTCTAAAAGGAAAGTATAATATTTATACTTGTTAGACTTCGTTTAAATTCTTCACCACGAGTCTGACTAGTCATAATAATGCAAAGGGTTAATGCAAATTCTAAAGACAGCGTAAAAAGTACTTCACAATTTATGCTACTGTCGGAACATCGCGCTCTGGATATCCGTCGAATTAGCTAGGAAAAACGCTAAAACAGTAGCAATAAATTTCGAGAAATAGCCTAATGGCGGCGCTTTAATGTTTCTCCGCCTTCAACAAGCCGTTCGATAAGCTTCTAATTGGCATGAATATTGTCTGGTTGACGCTTATCTTGATGCGGATGCGTTGTATGTTTTGAATATACCCAACGTTCATTACCAAACGATTTATTCAATCATGATAGTGTTAAACAAATGGAAATGAGATGCGATCGAAAAAGAACGCTGCAAGATTCATTTGACGGACAGTGTACCGTTGGTGTATCGTTGCAGAGAAGAAGTCGACAGATTGTTACACAACCATGGTTTACGATACCAGTGACCCGTGCGAGACATTGAAAACGATTAACCAGATGTTCATGAATGTTTCATAAGACTCTCTCGCTTGATTTTGATCCTGAGACAATCCTTCTCGCAATAACCGAGCATCTACTACAATTCAATTCGCGAAATTCCAACCGCAGAAAATTACATTCGCGAAAAAACTATACACGAGATTGACAAGCGGTTTAACCCTTTGCACTCTGAGCAATTTTAATTCGAAAATCGTGATACTTTTCGATGTACAATAATTGCATTGTACATGGTTTATTTCCTTTTGTGCACAGAAAGTTTATTAGTATAACGTATAACGTTTCTGACACTATCCATATCGAGAACAAAATATTTCTAGTCTATAGAACACTTTATAAAAATTGCAAGTCTACAATTTGGATTTTTCATAAACTGTATAACAATGTGCTCGAATACAGATTTATTTAATAATACTTATTGGAAGCATTTCTGTAATTTCAACAACTATACAATTACGTTTCTGCACTTCCGTATTACAGTTACAAATATAAAAACCAGAACGTGCAAAGTTCAAGATATTTGCAAAAGGCATTTAACCCTTAGCACTCCAAGTGATTTTAATTGCAAAATCGAGATACTTTTCAATGTATCATAATTGCATTGTACAGGATTTATTTCCTTTTGTGTACAGAAAATTTATTACCATAACTCTTACGTGCGACACTTGAATATTTAGCGACTTCTTAAACGCAAATACAGTGATAGAAAAATAGTATGGCAATTTTTAGAGTCTCCTCAGAGGAGCCATCGGATTGTTAAGGGTTAAACACGAGTCGCGAGTCCCGCGGTTTATAAAATGTCCGCCATAAAACATAACGGCCAGCTAAAGATTTCCATACAGATTTCGAAGCTTATGCGTGTTCACAACGCCGGAAGAATTATGTTTATCAGAGACTGTTCTTTCGATTCGTTGAGCTGAAAGTTGATTCGAAACAGGAGGTCACCTTTTTATTGACTATCGAGGGGTGGTTCAACTCTTCCACGGACACCCTCGGCGTCTTCCCCAACGAAACTATTCAACCTAAATTTTTCATGTGAGAAATAAATTGTTCCCGAACGTTACGCACCCTTGAATATTTCACAAAATACTGAAGAAACGAAATAGAATATTCTCCATCGAAAAGCGTCGAGGGGTACAAAACCGCGTGTTCTCCAATATCCACGGTTGTTCAATTTTTCCATCGAGGAACAAGGCACACGCAACTACCCGCAATTAGTTGCAGTGCATTGCACAATTCTTACATAATGATCGCACACGCCAGTCACCGTACTTAATAAGACATTCCACCTTTTTTTTTTCGTCTTTTTCTCGACCGTCTTCGATTTTCATTCCGATCTTCGGACGATCCGAATCGGTTAATTATTCCTACGGCTGCTTCGTTATTAGCCCTGAATCAAACTTCGCTGCGAAAGAGAAAAAGCGAAAAACAAAAAGAAAAGAAAAAAGTAAAAATAACCGAGAAAGAGAGCACAACTCGGATGCGCGCGGGCTCTCAAAAAACGAGCCTGCAATTAGCCACGAAAAAACTGCAGCCCGGTTCAAATCCCTTGGCCAAAAAGTCGATCGATTTTTTCCGACGCTGGTAATCCAGTTTCTCCTCCTAAACTATCGGTTACAAAGTATCAAAGCCGACCGGCTTCGTATATTTAAGCACGCAAAAAGAGATTCGATTCGACGTTGACCGGATCCACGTGTGTACGTACACAGGAAATACGAAGGTTGCCGTGCGCCTGTGTGCGCGCGGTTGCGCGCGTGTGCGCGTCCTTTCTCGCCGCGGAAAATATAATGATGGCGAGCGGAGAGCTGCGAGCGTTCGTTCGTTCGTTCGTTCGTTCGGGACTCGCGTTGGAAACCGGCGATAAGGAGGGAGTGTCTACTGCCGCCATAATGATAGCCCTGAGCGGCTCTCTGACTCCGGTACACGCTGCACCGAGCCGAGCTGTGTGCACGTTGCACCAAAGCCGACTATATGCGGTCTACGCGCTGTATGCACATGCACCGGAGCCGAGCGGTGCACGGCATGCAGGCACGCATGCACGCGTGCACTGCACGCACTTTACGTGTCGCCGGCACAGAACCCGCACAGGAGGAGGCGAACAATGAGCGAGTTTCTTGCCGGGTCGAGCACACCTCCGGGAACCCCGATACCTTGCTCCTAGCCAGACAGATACGAACGCCCAACGAGGACCGGAGCTGTCTCCAAGACTATTTCAAATGCGAAGGAATCTCGATTGTCCCCGCTAATCGCGATCGGAAACGGAGGAATGTCGGATTTTTCGTATAAGCCAACGGATAATCCGTGTAATGACGTTTCTTACGAGTCCTGTGTTGCTGGCGATTGGAATTTTGTTGGAACGATACTTACCCCCTTCGCGAGACCCTTGTATTTCTTTTTCGCGAAGAAGTTAACCCTTTGCAGTCGAAAATGTTTAAACTCGAAGATCAAGGCATTTCTTCTCAACCAGAATATTTTTTTACAGGATTTATTTTGTTTGGTACATACGTGACTTTTTATTATTACTCGTCCTTGCAATCGTTAAATTTTTAACTATTCCTTGGATGCAAAGATATCGATGTTAACACATTGAGTGTCAGCCCCGCGATTGTGCGGGTTTTGTAAGTCTGTCAAATTGATTTGAATCCGAAAGCTTGAACGATTCTGAAACCTTGCGCTACAATTTATCCAATTGTCAGAAATATCGTAACTACTGTATTCGCATCTATGATATTGCTATTTTATTTAACAATTCAGAGTTCATTCTAACACTTTGAAACACCTCATTGATTTATCTCTTCGCTTTATGTAAATAAATAATCGTTTCTCAACGATCTAATCCGAAAGGAAAGATGTGATCCTAATATAGCACTAGTATACCACTTATCCAAAGCTATTTGAACTACAACTAAATAAACAAACTAATCCACAATATATTTTCGCAGAAACGACTGCAACAATTTTGAAAAACAGCTGTGACAGAGCTACGAAGCAATTAAAAAGATCAGACGCTAAAAATTAAGCATTTCAAGTTTCAAAGTTACAATTAAACCCCTCCACGAACGATACTAAACACTTGCCTAAAATCTAACAAAAATGCGTAAAGCAACCTTCGACGACTCCGCCTCAAGAAAAGCTGACGTTTCCGCTAGAAGCTAGAAACACAGAGACGATTCATTATCTTCCCACGTTCCCAGGCACAATCCTTCGATTGCCATCAACTTCTTTGCGTACCGGCATCTGATAAAACTTCAGCAGCCCCGAGGAATCTGCTATTCGATTGAAACGTACTTCAGCGCATTCCGGAGAATTCCTCGCCGAAGAATCAATTGAAGCGGACAGAATGCCCTCTGTTCCATTCACAGAACGTTCGCTCGCATTCCGCCACACTTTTGCGACTCTTAATGGGGAAAAGGGGGTGCAACATCCGAATAGAGAACGCCGGAGAATTCCCCTTCCTCCTCAATCTCCCCGCTCCTGTTCCTGAAGGATGCTTCACTTCGCGAAGTATAGCAATGCTTCCTGGCTTCTCGCAATCGGTTCTTTCGATACTAACTAAGACCTAACCGGTCTCGCGACGTTTTTACAAGTGAGATCAGGATTTCGTGGGATCCGGACGAGCCGAGGGATTCCGTAATCTTGAAGAAAACCGAAGAGATTCCTGTGTGGATCTTTGAGACCGATTGCTGCCGGTGATTATACTCTATTAATCTCGAGAAACAGGACGAAGAAGTTAGCGGTTCTTAACGAGTATTGATATTCTATCGAAATTAATGCCGGTAGGTTCATCCAGCTCGAATCACGGACGCATCCGGACAAGATCCGCTCTCAATCTTGTCGATGTTACCCGAGAGTGATAGAGTTTTCTTTTCGCGGTCGGGAATTCTGAAATTCGCGAGGGCAGGAAACGATCGGTTCTTAAACGACAATTATCGTCTAGCTTCGAACCTCGATTGCTACGTCTTCGACCGCGAAGTTTCGACAAACTTGGCAGCGATCCAGCCACTGACACAGTTCCACAAGGAATAATCGGCGTCCAAGCCTGTCGGATGAATCATATCGGTGAGAAAATCATGGCTGATTTAATAGGGTTACTTCGAAGTGCCTTGACTCGTCTCGAAGTTGATCTTATTCGTCGAAATGGAATTATTTGTCCATGTTTAAAAATAAATTCGTACTCGTAACGCTAAATCTATCGCAGCCGGTTAAATGGCCATTTTTAGACTTTTTATTTTAGAATTATTGAAGTTACGAAATTGCATTTATAGAAATTGATTCGGTAGATCGTGTTGTTCGATCATAGATTGTAATAAAAATCGCAAGGAATCTGAATACATTAACCCTTTGCACTCCAAGCAATTTTAACACGTTAAATGCCACGCGAATTTTGCATACTTCGAACAAGTTTCATTTGTTTCATTTATAGAAATGGTCAGCGTTATTGAACAAAATTGTTTGTTACTAAAAACTAAAGTTTTCACCTCGTACTATAATCTGGTTAATTTTGGCAGTACTGGAGTAATGTTCAATGCTGTTAATTTATTGATAACCGTTCTTAAACGATGTTAATTATTTAATTATTACGTGTTAATTACTAACTCGAGACATTTTTCTGTTCTAGAATAATTCTATTGCACGTGGTTCATTTCCTTTCGTGCATATCAAATTTGTTACTAGTTAATCGTACGGCAACACTTCAATTTTTACTAACTTCTGAGTTACAAACATTTGTAATGTACAAATTGTTTTGAATAATAGTCTGATAATTTTTAATGTCGCCTCAGAGGAGCCATTGGAGTATTCAGGGTTAAATTTTGGTAGGTTCAGTGTTAGTGGTCCAATGCCACGATATATGCCATATATACCACGATATATATTTTTATCTTTCTTACAAAGCGTCTCTTCGTATGAAAAATAGTTTCGATCCCAGCAGTAAGTAAACTTTAATACTTTGACTGCCATGTCACCCACATATGGGTGACAGAGTAATTTGTCCATTTTTTAAAATAAATTTGTACGTTAATATAATCGTTGCACTACATTTAGTTGAAATCTGGAGAATACGAGAAGGTCAAAGGGTAACTATGTGTCGTACATTTTAAATTTTAAATTGTTATTTCATCAAATAAATTACTTTGATTTTGTGAAATTTTTGAGATTGTTGTTCTGGCAGTTAAAGTGTTAAATACTTTTGGACAGGCTTAATATATTCATTCCACCGAAAGATGAAATCTGGAGAATACAAGAAGATTGAAGAAGGACAATGTATCAGTACATTTTGAATGAATTATCGATTAAATTAATTAAACGATTTGCGTGGCAGTTAAAGTGTCAAGTAATAAAATGAGAGTATTGAAATTTACTAGAAAAGTTCTTGTGTGTAAATCTAAGAATTCGAACATTATTTTTACACTGAAAAAGAAAATATCTATTCAACTTTCCAGTGGCGCTATGTTTGTTCACACTATGCAGAATACTGGAGCCCTTTTAACACTTTGATTGCCACGTTACCCATATATGGGTGACAGAATTGTTTGTCTATGTTTAAAAATAAATTTGTATGTTAATATATTCGTTATATTCAATGTAGTTGATATGTGGAGTATACAAAAAGGTTCAAGGATAACTTTGTGCCATACGTTCTAGATTTTGTAATCGTTGCTTCGTTGTATAAATTACTTTGATTTTATGGAATTTTTAAGATTGTTGGTTCGGCAGTTAAAGTGTTAAATGTCCCTCCAAATTTACCGAAATGTCTATAAATGTATAATATAAGATAATCGACATGTTCTAAAGAAGTTAGAGAAACGTCATATTTGCAGCTGTACATTACAATTGCAATCGTTGCTAAAATTATATTAATGCAAGATTAACACTATAGGAAAAATTAATATTTAAAATAAACGAAGTAAAATGTGTGCAAAATATGTAAGAAAAAGAGCGACCGCGGAAGTTGTACGAGAGTATAAAATTAGCAAAAATGAAAATCTAAAAGGGAAACTTTTGACGAAAACGAACAAAGTATAACTAAATAAAAGTATCGTATAATATTACAAATATTCTGAAAAAAAGCAGTTGAGATTGCGGAGCAAGCGAGTGCGTCGACGAAAGTGAAACATTTAACAAACATTCGAACCCTGTGCACGAACTAGTAATTTTAACAAAATGTCTGGTTGCATAACAAGTATTAAATAAACAGCACAGTTACCTCAAGGTCCGTCTTCCATACAGGTGGCCAGTCACGTGGTGCGACCGCCATATTCTTCTGGCACCTCGGCGGCCGTCGCCCAGCAAACTATCGGCGTTCCCTCGTGCCTCGGCCATAACGAACAAACTGCTGCATAGAAAATTCACAGAATAGTCACTTCGACGTGCGAACAACCATAAACTCTCTCGGGAAACCTTCTGGTGACATGACCACGTGTCCCCGAAAGAATCTTCGAACGAAACACATCAACTGACACGAGTCCTCGTAGATGGAAACTTGCGACCACGATGTAAAGACGTCGGCGTCTTCTGGTGTGTCCAGATGATCGAGTAGGTCTCGGATCGAAGATGGCAGATAGGTCGGCCATTTTTCGCTTCGGCGACATCCTACTGTCATCGGCGGGTTTTCCCATGGCGGTGCGGCCCCGTTGATAAAGGGAGCGTTTTTGCAGAGTTCGGGTCGAAGGAAGTCGGGCACGAAGAGGAAACACTTTGCCGTGCCGGGAGCATGTGACAATCCGCTCGCATCGAGGACCGAGGAGAGACTCTATAAGGTGGTTTCCATCCCCCAATAGCGGCTGGCGCGCTGGCGGACCCGACGCTGCAATCATTCCCCGTAATGATTGTCATTACCGGGAACGGGAGGGCGAGCGAGCGGGTGGACGAACGGGGCAGAGGGATTGGCCTGCATTGCGATTGCGTTTCTGTCTGGTCCCATTGGCCGACAAACTGCGACTACGGACGAGTCTCTCTCTGTGTTCCGGTAGACTGCGACCTCAGCCCCCAGTTCCAGACGTAATTTCGCCTTTTGGTATTTCTTTTCCGTACCCCCGGTGTAAAAAACGGTTTTCGGAATCGATTTCGTGATCCCCGGGGTACCAATTCGCGCGAGAACCCCGTTGCCTTGTTGTTTAATGGCCACCGGTATGTGTATACCCGTGTATGGGTGCGTGAGCGTGTGTGTACGTGTGCCCCGGCCGCAGCAAACTCGATAAATAGAGATCTCTTGGGGATCGTAATGATGTAGCACGACGAGACCGATCGCGAACATCGGACGCACTCGTGGAATCCCGACGAATGATTGTACGTTCGCGAACACTTTTGGAAACTCACCCTCGCTCAGGTGGGAATCGCTCGCTTGTTTCGCCTTTATTGGCTGTTAGCACCTTCGGGGAAATATTTTACGCCTCGTTAGGGGACCACTGTCTCCAACGATCGTCTAGATCTCGTGATTGATTCGTTATTGTTTGTTTTGCGTATCGGTCGCGCGTTCGTTGCCCGAATTTTATGGTTCGCAAGAGTTTCGCATATTTCGATTGTAGGAGCGATCAATGCTGGTAATAACGATTGTTAGCTAATTGATAACGGAAGCTCTCGGCTCTGTAATCTAGGTAATTTCTGTGTTGGTAAACTGATATTTTGTTGCATCCATTTTACGAGTATAATTTTTAAATATATTCCAGCGGGACGGTCACCGATGACCACCGTTTAACGAGTTAAGACGTCTCGGATAATATTGTATCTGTGACCAGGAATGGTTTTTTTTATCGAAATATTATTGGACTACGATTTTCATGCATTTATGGCAAAATTCGTTTCGGGTAATCGATGCACATAATTTTTATTTTCCATAGAAATTTTTAGTCTTACTATTGCGCGTAACACTCGATAACAGTATATTGTATATATTTTTGTGTTTCAGTATTGGTAGAAATGCAATAAAACTTTTTAACTTTTTTAACCAAAACAAAATACACAATCCCGTTTATCAGCAAATACAAAGAGCAAAACTCCGAACCAGATATTTTATGACGAGTGCTTCTGTTATAGTTTTCTGTGAATGAAATTCCTCGAGTAAAATGCACAATATACTCTTTGACATTCCGCGTACGAAATTCCCAAACAAGAATTATGGAATAATTTTTATTTATTCAGAATTTGGTGTAACAATAAGTCTAACTTGACCTAAGAATTCCACGCATTCGCACTTTCCACTCGTCATTTCTCCTCCTATCTATCAATTTCTTTTTATTTAAGCTCTCGAGACCCTTAACACTTTGACTGCCATGTCACCCGTATATGGCTGACAGAATAATTTTTCCATGTTTAAAAATAAATTTGTACACTAATATATTAATTGCACTCAATTTAGTTTATATCTGGAGATTACAAGAAGGTGGAAGGGTAACTATGTGTCAAACATTTTAAATTTTCAAATGTTGCTGCATTAAATAAATTACTTTGATTTTCTGGAATTTTTGAGGCTGTTGGTTTGGCAGTTAAAGTGTTAAATGTGTCCCTTTCGCTTAACAGTTTAGAGTTACAATGTAAACTTTGAAGGAATTGAGATTCTAATTGAGACATGGATCGAATAAGTAGCTTACAGTCCGCGAAAAGTGAGTGAGTCAATATTTAGAGGTAATTCGTAATTTCATGTGTTATACAAATTGCACTGCCAAATAACGTAATTTAAGGTTTCATTGCTTTGCTTGCATCTGAATTGGCAGTCAGAAGTAATGCCCCTTTCTACTATACCTAATTACTTTGACTAACCCAGCTACTCCATCTACTACACACTTCACTGGTCTTTGGTTTTTCGCCATTTTCTCTATTCCTTTCTTTTGCAGTCATTCCAACTAATCTATATATAATCTTTTCGTCCTGGTTTCCACTGACTGACTCTTCTACGTATACTAATACCTCTATCAATTTCTTTTTACAATCTTTTCATGGATATTCTAAATAGCTGAATCTATCACCACATAAAGTCTTTTCCTTTCTCCTACCTTCCATGTACAACAATTTTAGAGAACATCGAATGAGTTTATCTTTTCCAGCCTCTCCATATGAAGAAGAATTATGCTCCTTAGATCTTCAGTACTATAACTACAACAATTCATATCTAACTATATTTAGGTTGTAAATG
>CM052088.1:8145457-8167945 GCA_028453745.1 Agapostemon virescens
AAATTATTATATGCACTGCACGAATTATACATAAATGTGACTAAGGATACAATATTTGTAAAAATTGATCCATGCATATTTTTTAACCCCAAGTTTATCAGGCGTGTCAAAATGGAGTATTCTAACATATTTAATGAGTAATTAGTGAAATTGTGAAGATGTAGCAATTAATGAACAAACTTGCTCTACAATAATTAATTTTTCTGAATCTTATGCTCCTCAACTGCTATAACTGCAACTATTCATATGTAACTATATTTAAATTGTAAACAAAATTATTCTACGCACTGCACAAATTGTACATAAATGTGACTAAGGATACAATATTTGTAAAAATTGATCCATGCATATTTTTTAACACCAAGTTTACGAGACGCATCAAAATGGCGCATTCTATCATATTTAATGTGGAATTACCAAAATTGTGAAGCTGTAGCATTAATGAACACAATTTTTCCACAACTTTATGTTATTAAAAAATGACTATAAATTTGGACAGACATAATTTCGATGTTTTTATACAACGTTGAATAGACGCTTTCAGTGAGCCGCAAATCTAGTGATAAAACATTTACGAATACGAATATCAAGCGAGTAGCCGCAACGAGATGAAAGCTTGAAAAATCAGTTGTGGGAGTAAAAGTCAGCGTTCCAGGTACTTTTATTGAAATCATTACGTCATCCAGGTCGTAATAAAGCGTCGATCGACGAGCCGCAACGCGGCTGCTCGAACTGTCAGTGTATCGGTTCGAGGGGTTTTAAAGTGTTAGTGAAAAGAATGGATTTTGCAGCGAGAAGCTTTGGGAGAGGACATCAAAGCACCAGATATCACGGTGGGGCCTTTCATGGCTGCCATTATCGCGTTACTTCCGCGTGGCCGAACGTCATTTGCCTCACACCCCCGTGATGATTTGAGGGCAACCAAGCCACCGACCCAACCCCTCGTGGCTTGTTGGGGCCATTATGTTACTGCACCGCAGCGGATCTACATTCGAGTCGAATGGTACCGATGCAGATTTCTCTGTCGGCGGACACACAGGATAAAACACGCGCAGTAAATATTTATTAAACCCCGTTTTAATAATTCCCATGAGCTAATTACATAGGCGGACATTTCTCATTCCACTCGAGGCCTCTTTCAATCGAGTCATCTCTTCGCAAAAATTCTGAAAATCCATCGACTTTTTAGTTTCCTCTTATTTTATCACTTTATGATTAATTCTGGAATTGACACCGTTTTATTAGTTGCAATAGTTCCACTGCATGCGGTTTAATTTCTTGCAAATTATTATTATTACTATTACCTTCTTAATACAATGATTTGCATGATTTCTTAAATGCAAGTGTAGCGATGTAAAGGTTGTTTTGAGTAATAGTATGGGAATTTTTAGAGGCGTTTTTGAGTACTGAGAAATATTTTCATTTTTAAATAATTTTCTGTAGTACAGTTCTCACTGACAATTATTTCATTTTGCCAGTTTGTAGTTTATAGTTGACTCTCGGTCGACGGGCCATTTTTACCATTGTATAATTGATAGCGTTCAGGATTATTTATCAATTTTTTAGAATACATATTTTTATATATTATTTTATATATTTTATATATTAGATTAAACGACGATTTTGATACTCTGTGTGAAAGCGGACTCTGGAACAGCACTTGGAGAGTTAAGGATGTTTCGATACATTTTTCTAATCGTCCATTGATTACATCGATTAACTTTTTTCTAGTTTCCTTGTCAAATCACTGGTCAAATGACCAAATCCAAATTTTTTATTTTACATTTATGAAAAATAATAAAACAAAAGCTTCTCATTCGAATAATTCCGCAGTTACAGAACTCAAATTTATCACATTCTCCAAATGAAACAGCCATAAGATATTTTCTAAAACAATCCCAGCTTATAACGCTCAAAAATCACATACTGCGACCGCCTCTCGAAGTCAATCCCTAATATACTCAATCGATCAAAGTCTACACGATCCAACACCCAGTAGAATCTCTAAAATTCTACACAAATCCACTGCATAATTCTCAAGCACATTTCCTCTTGGTAACAATCGAGCCCAAGCGTCTCCTCGTTTAACCCGTCGCCATTGCGTCGCGGACGGCAGGTCGAAACGAAAGGTTTCGAAACGGTTTCGCGTCTCGAAACCGTCGCCAACGAGACCAGACTAAAGCGTGCCGAAATGAAGCGGCATTAAGACTTGAAATCCTCGCGGGAATCATGCGGATTCACCCTCTCCATCCAGCGGGAAGAAAACATTCGAAAACCACGACGGTCCACGACTTCAAAGCCCGTCGCATTTCCGGAGTGCACTCTTGATGACGTCGACGGTGATCTCGAGTGCATGTCGTCGGGAAATCGGTTCGCTGTACTCGCGAGACGGCCGTGCCGGTCCCATAGAATTTCGCGAGGAAGAAATGGCGAGCTTCGGTCGAAGATCTCACGGTCGATTATCTTTACGGAGCGACATTACCGAACCATTAGGCGTCGCGGCGCCGTTACCGAGGCCCGATGACGGTCTCTGACGTCAACAGAGCCTCGAATTCGCGCATAGGCGTGCAACGGGTGTGGGGAGGGCGGGAAATGAAGGGGGGAAATGGCTGGTCTCCCTTCGTCTAAGAGCATTCGCCCCAATCCTGGTTTGTCTCCTCGTTCCTCCGCCACCTCCGACGGCCAACCGCCTCTCGCCTCCTGCATTAAGCACTTCGCAACGACAATTTGCGATACATTTGCAACTGCGCGACTTCATGTTCCGTTCTCCGCTCCGCCCGCGGAAAATCGCGCGGCGAGAGCCACCTGACTGCTCACGGAACACCGTGAGAGTGTTATAGCCAGCCCCGACCATAAGTCCGACAACGGCTCACGATGTTTCCGATCGAACGATCCCGCACGCTTTTTGCAGCCTTCTGCGGATCCGACGCGTCATGGCTCTTTAATCGACCGACAGTCGCGGCTTCGCCAGACTGTTGACTTAACGGGGCTTTACAGTCTAACTGGTTCGCTGAAGCGATTTCCTTTTTGCATACGCCCAAACTGCTGCACTTTACAAATGGATTCTCGAAATTTCATGAGCGCGTCTGCGACTATTGGGGAATCGTAGATAGTTTTTAAAGTGATCGGGTATTTGCTGGTATGGTCGTTTCGATGCTTCAGAAAGCTCGGTAGCGATTGAATTGACATTTTGTGCGGGGGTTGGTGAAGATGTGTCGTTGGTACCACGAGGGTATCTTTGTTTAAATTTTTCTAAGTCGTACAGGCTTCTAACAGGATGTTTTTGGAACACTGAAAGTGATTGGTTTATTATTTCCTTTATGAAACCAACGATAATGTGTCTGTACGCATTTATAATTGTTTTTAAATAATATGGACCCTTGAAATCAATTTTTCATGTTCTGTTGCGCCATTTTGACGAGTCCTGTGAGCTTAGTGTCGAAGTTAGAAACATGGAAAAATCGAAAGTTTATATTCAATGTAGCACCATCGTTTCAATTTTGATATATTTGAAGTATTTGAAGTATTGAATAAAATTCAGTTGGACTCTTTTATTGAATGACAACCATCATCGCACTCCTTCTTATACCCAAGCTTGATATTTGTTCCATTGCAGCTAAATTTAAGTGCTCTTCAACAATCAAATTTATAATAGCATGCTTGATTAACGCAATTATGCGACAAAAATGGAAATAATCCTCTCTGTATATTGTTGCGTGAAATTTAATTGATTTGGGAAAGTTTCAGGAAAGAATTACCTGAAATACACAACCATGCAGACATCGCAAGAATGTTATTATACTATTGTACTATTTTCGACTTATTAAAATTATTACAAAAGAAAATACGTTACCATTCAGCCCGAGCATTTTCATCTTACATAAACAATCGTAGTCAATCAACGATTAAGTTGTCTTTGCATCGCTGCAGCTTTCAGGACAATTTTCTGCTTGCTAAATAAAGATGTTGAGACAAATAACAATATGTACTATCAAATATTAAAATGGTTTCCTGTATAAATCGGTGTGATTTTCTGCACAATTTTCTGCTTGATGAACAAAGATGTTGAAACAAATAATAATATGTACTATCAAATATTAAAATGGTTTTCCGTATAAATAAATTTTTCATTTTATAATCAGTTTGCAAACATAGTCATAAGAGCTTATGGAAAAAACGAGTTAGGACAATTCGAAACAGTTCAACGATTTAATTTATGTTAATTTAATTTATTAACACTTTGCCGACCGGAAACCTATTAATAGGACTTCCAATAATTGTGGATAACAGAACGAAGTTTAAAAAACTATTTTTAGGTGAAAGTCAGAGTCAGCAGATAGATTTCTTTGGATATGTATTGTTTAAAAATTGGCTAAAAATTTGAATACACACGTTCTCGTTATTTTTATAACGTAATATAAAATATTTGCTTTTAATGCCCTGTAAACCTAGTGTTAATGAGTGTGTGTGCTTGTGAAGAGATTAACTTAGGGTATTGAGATGCAGGACAGTGCGTTGCGAGTCTGAGATTGTGGAGTGTTCGAGAGGTTGAGGAACGAGTTCAGGGAGAGAGAGCGAGTTTATTTATACAATTTGTTTCTTTTATTTTCTACAATATTAAATTTTATTGTTGACACTTACGTTTTTGAAAGAAACATCCCTATTCAACGAGAATTTCTACAACTCTGTTTCGCATCGAACGCTACCAGAAAAGCTCGGCAAGGCGTGAAAAGAGTTGTCGGCTCCTAGACAACCGTCGAAACAATTAATTTCTAATAAAGCGATTTTAAGTCGGTGTTATTAAGAAACTTTATCAACGGTTGGATTACAGAACTCGTTTCCAGAGCGGCGAGCCCGCGAAAGCGGTAATTTAAGCAACGAAATGCGTCTGTGGATGGTTAATTAGGATCGTAACTTTCCAAGTAATCTGGAGTCGCATTTCACGGTGTACCGATGTGCCGCGCACGAAGTCGATTTATCAGCGGGGCCAACGGTTGTCATGGGGATGCGACCCGCCCCCTTAAACCGACTTGCAACCCCCATGCAAACCGCGCGCATGGAGTCACGGGACTGGCTCGCAGAAGTTAACGAAACGAGTATTGCCGAAAAAAGGAAGGAGAAAAACATAATTTCCCATCCAATTAGAGCGCTTCGAAACCGGCCGAAGGGAAAAACGATTTTCTGCCTGTTCACGTTCGCGTCGGTAAAAAGAATTGTCCCGAGTCATTCTATTAAAAATCTTCAAAGACAGACAAAGAGAGGGAGAGAGAGAAAGAAGGATTATGGAAACTCTTTTCGAAAGAACGACTTCTCACGAAAGTCAACAATTATCTGCCACTTCGGATCTATGTTCGCACGAAGATTTCCCGAGATAACGATCCGAGGCGGATCTATCGGTCCGAAAGACTGAAAGTCCGACCGAAGAGAAAAGCGATCGACTTTCCCTCTTCTCCACGCAAGATTTTCTTGCTTTCGATGATTCCTATCCTGCTTCTTCTGTTTCTTCCTGTGCCAAAACATAAAAAATTTTGCATGAATATTTTTAAGGATAATAAAGTTCCAAACCCACAGGGATGTAACGTTTCGATCATGATGATAGATGTGCGAGGAGCAACGCCATCCTCACAGGGCACAAAATTCACTTTCTAAATTTTATTTATATTTTTCTTTTGTCACAATTTAAGCTAAATCCTTATTAATTATAAGTTTGTGACAAAAATTGAGTTTCCACATACTTGAGAATATTTTTTACCAAAGTTTAAACTAAATCCTGACTAATTACGACTCTCTAGTAAAAGATCGTTCTTTAAAATTTTTTATGGTGAGAATTTAAGCTAAATCCTTACTAATTATAAGTTTGTTAGAAAAATTAACTTTTCATATTCTTGAGAATATTTTTTACCAAAGTTTAAACTAAATCCTGACTAATTACGAGTCTCTAGTAAAATATCGTCCTTTAAAATTTTTTTTGTCATAGTTTAAGCTAAATCCTTACTAATTATAAGTTTGTGACAAAAATTGAGTTTCCACATACTTGAGAATATTTTTTACCAAAGTAGAAACTAAATCCTAACTAATTACGAATCTCTAGTAAAAGAACGACTTTTTAAATGTCATTTATATATTTTTTTAACAGAGTTTAAACTAAATCTTGTCGAACAATAAGTATGTTAATATTAATAATATAGCTTCAACAAAATTCAAGCTGAATCATACTAATTACAAGTCTGTAACAAACAATGAACATTCTAAATCTTTATCTATTTCCCAAAATTCATACCAAATCCTTATTAATCCTAACCCCGTAATTAAAAATCAACTGTCTAAAGTATTAAATATTATTTACATTTTTTCTACCAAAGTTTAAACTAAATCTTGACGAACAGTAAGTACGTTAATATTACTAATATATTTTCTCCAACGTTCAAGCTGAATGATACTAATTGCAAGTCTGTAACAAACAATGAATATTTTAAATCTTTACCAGTACCTCTTTCCCAAAGCCCATACCGAATCCTTACTAATCCCAACCCCGTAATTAAAAATCGACTATCTAAAGTTGGCCCGCGATGCAGAATGATCGTGCCCAAAGGATTAAATTCTCCAAACGTTATCACGCTCAAGGAACGTGTACCGTGCAAGTGGTTGGAGTAAAAGTCGATTAAAAAACGATTAAACGTGGAAGTTCCGTTCAATTCGGAACGAGGGGGTTAATTCGTCGAGTGGCCGGTAAAATGATCAAGTTGATCAAGGGCTGCGGGGGTGCCGGTGGATGATTCGGATTTAATAACTCTTTCGCGAGAGGGATTCATCGAACTCCTCGAGGAACGTTCCCGTTCGGCTAACTGTCCATAATTGCGGCACAATGGCAGCCACGGGCCGAGACTAATTGCCGGCTCGGTCGGATATTCCCGCCATTTTTGGCACGTAGGATCCGTCGCCCACGCGAGGAAGTCCCATACATCTCTCTGCACGGGTCCTCTTTTTCCCCATGGCACACACCGGCAGCTCTCTCCCATGACTCCGTGAAAGGTATCCGCGCGGCACTCCTACTTAATTGTTGTTTATATCAAGCAATTTTTTTCAAGCCTCGACTGGTCGGGGGAAGTAGATACATACCCGAGCCCGTACGCGTTTGTGCGCATTAAAGGAGGAGTCCCTCGGTGTTGCACTTTTCTGCAGGCTTTTGTCGTGGTACGCCGCATTTTTAACCTCTGAACCGGACCCGCTGACGGTCGCCGCCTCTCTTTGCGTCTCGACGTTTGCAAACGGCACTTCTGTAATTTCACAGAAGCGAATGGAGTGTGTTTTCCTTTCCCCGCCGTTACGCGACGATCCTCTCGCGCCCTTTGTCCGCTTTTCTCTTTCTGTCCTTCACGTCGGGTTTCGCGCGACTCTTTCGCTTTCGACTACTCGAACGAACGTTGATTATGTCCCTTTTAAACCGTGCTCACCGACCCGGCCTGGTGGAGGATAAAGAGCGCGACGGATTGGGGAAATTTGTTCTTCATCATAATGCGAGCAGATCCAGTTTCTTGGATTTAGCATCGCCACCGTGAAATTACGCGCCGCTACCACGGACCGCGGCGCGCGTCTTTTTCTGCCTCCGCTTGCTGTGGATTTTGGAATTTTTGCCGAGCCAGCGAAAAAGGGGTGCAGTGAATTTCTCTTCATTATCGAGCTCCTTGCGATTAACGTCGTTCGAAATATTTTCATCGTGTTATTTTACGTTTTTCAATGGGGCAAACTCACAAGGGAACATTTTTTTAGAAAAATTAGGCCATTGTAACTTCATGTAGCTTCTTTTCAATCTATTAAAGTTATTAGAAAAATAAAGAATATTGTAATCGGTTCGTATTTCCTACAATCGATGCAGGTACAATTTTTATTTTGCAATTAACGATGCAACTCGACAGAAATATGGACATTAAATCCATTCATCGAGGACAATTTAGAAGCAAAAAGCAGACTATCAACTTGACTGCCAAACTAGTCACCTAAACGGTTCGATAAAATCCAATTAATTTAAAATGCGTGATCCTAAGCAGTCCTTTAACCTGCTTACTTCTTCCGAAGAAGAAGTTATGTTTAAATCTGGAACATTAAACTCTGAGAGCAACGAACATTTTTATTTGGCATAAATACATAAAAAAAGCCTCCATTCATTGGTAAACGCAAAGAAGTATTCAAATAATTGAAGTAGGTAATGAATAAAATTATAACAAGGAAACATATTCAGATGCGAAAATCCGATTTTGATGAAACTTATGGGAGCTTATAGTTTTATTGCTTAAACAAAAAACTTTTGTGGAAATTTTCTTGCGCGGCTACATTTCCCATTGAAAAACACACAATTTAAAAAAAAATCCAAATTTTTTCGACACCTAGTTTCAGAGATATGTCAAAAATACCCCAACTTTGAGGGCTGTTTTCACCCCTTCAAAGTGGATGGTTGTCAAATATTTTTTAAAGAAATATAAGCTTCCATAAGTTTCATCAAAATCGTATTTTCACATCTGAATATGTTCTCGTGCCAGTTATTTATACACCAAGCAAACTTCTAGGTAAAGAAGTTAATCGAAAAAGTTGTACAAGAAACGAATGATTTATTTTCCGATAACAGCGACTAGATTTTCTTTATTCATCTCGAAACGTCAAAAAGAAAAGTCAAATTTATAGTTACTGTGTGTGTAGCTATTCTCCACCGATTGTATGAGATCAAAGATTAAATAGAATGTCATTTCGGTTTAAAGAAAATTAAGAAAACACATGTTTAAAAGATTCTGTTCGAAATCTTGATCACTAGACGAACTCGTTCTTGTAGGACAAGGGGTTAACACCAGAACTAACAAACCAGTCAAAATGACTGGTACAAACCAGTCAAAGTACTTCTTTAATGAACCACATGTTACAATAAAAGTTGAATGAACTTTGAATAGATGCAGTTTTGTTAATGTCTTAAAGAACAATTTTTATATGCAATTATTGTAGCAGCCTTCTCCAACTATACTGCTCCATGCAGTACCGCTTTTCAAAAATACATTTACAAGCGAAACAAAAAACTGGTCGAGTTAATAACCAAGACTAATAAGGATGAAAGCTTTTAGTCGAGGATCACGTGTTAAGTGTTCTACAAACTACGCAAACGTCCGGGGTTTACCAACGTTTGCAAGAAGTTTTAAATAACTTAATACCGCAAGAAATCCGTGTGCATAAGAGAAGATTTTTTGTGTTACTTACTTTGATCGGACAATGAGTTTCGATCGCAGTTTGAGTATAATGAACTTGCAATAACCGTTAGTGCGAAATATTCGCTTTTTTCCCTCCCCGTAGAACGTCTGTTAGTATTTTTAAACATACGCGAACAGCGAGGGATTTTTTGCATTGCTCGTTTTAATTGGATACGGAATTCTATAATTTCAAGTTTCAGTTAATATCACGACGATTGAAGAATGATTTGCGGTGGCTGTGCACCGTGACCGGCAATTTGTCGTTCGAAAATGAAAAGCAAATGAGTTAATTGAAAATTAACGTCTTTATTCGACTTCGAGCTAATGATACCGAGGCATTAATAATTTTTTACAGGTAAATCTAGTAATTTCCCTCTAATATTTTGTCATATTTAATAACTGCCCGCAGAACAGATAATTGCGGCAGATAAAGAATAAAAACAAGCAATCCGATAACCGGTCTCTCTCGTGTTTCAGCATTAAAGTCCATGAAATATTGCGAATCTTTCAAGTATTTATTAATATAAATCCCCCGGCTTTAACATTTTCGTTTCCGTTCGATGTCCAATTAAATCGGCTCTCCGGATTATTTTTAATCCATCGAACATCTGATATAAATGGTGCCCCGTAACACAGTGCACGAATAATATCAATTTTGATCAACGGAATGGGCATTTAATGCGAGAGCAATGTAAACCAGTAGTTGTAACACAAAACAATTTTATCGATCATCGAACAGCGGATCTTCCTGTAGAATAAGAATTTTCTTTGTCAGTTATCGTATTGGAATTAAATAAAACTTTATTTCTTCAAGTGATAATTTTCTACTGGAATCGTAACACATTGGCGTGAGATCGACACTAATTTTATTACTTAATATGTTTAATAAGTTGAAAACAATTATATATATGGTACTCTTTTGTCGTTCTACAGTTTTTACAGTTATTGCTATTCATTTATAAAATCTCTAGTGCGTTGATAATTTTCTACGCTAAAAACATGCTGTTTGAGAATCAATATATAGTTCGGGAGAAAAGTAAATGAACATTTTTAAAAGTTAACAATTTGTTTGAAATTGGCGCAAATAACTAGAGTTTTCTAAGAGTTTTAAGTTTTTCATGTTCGTCTACAATTTAAAACATGTTTTAAATCTGTGTAAATTATGTTATGTTAAATTATGTAGTTGTTTAATATTAAGAAAAATGACGATCTTTTTAAAGGATACAAAAATTTCTGTACTCAAAATAATTTAAATCGTAGTTGTTTAATATTGAGGAAAATGACGATCTTTTTAAAGGACACAAACATTTCTGTACTAAAAATAATTTAAATCGTAGTTGTTTGATATTGAGAAAAATGACAATCTTTTTAAAACTGTACAAACATTTCCATTCTCAAAATAATTTAAATCGTGATTGTTTAACACTAGAACTATCAAATAATAAATCTAACGATATACATTGCATTGTAATAATAACGAGACTGCATCTATTAAAACTTCATACAATTCCTACTTTAAAGTATAAATCATTAAAGAAGTACATTCGAAAATTTCTAATGCAAAAACATTTTTATAACTTCAACAACTGAAAGAAGAACAAAAGAAAAAACTGGGGATCAGTCAAAATGACTGGTTTGGTAATTCTAGTTTTAATATTGAGAAAAGTGACGATCTTTTTAAAAGTGTACAAATATATCTGCGAATCCCTACAGCTGCTGTATCTTGCAACGAAATTAGAAAATCTTGCACGCAGATCTGCAGTTTGTTGCTAATAGACTTCGGCGTAGAAAAATAGGGTTTGACGTTTGAAGTTTAGTTGACTAATAAACACGTCAGATATCAAGTTTCAAGACTTTCCGAGTCACACAAACGGAAGCGTGTTTCTCTTGAGAAGCTGGTGCCACCGAACACAGGTGAGAAGAACCCCCTGCTGTGTGTTGTCGGCTACCCGACTACCTACCATTCCTCTGGTGAGGTCCGCCTAAGGCCTCGCATTCATCATCGAGGACCACCTCCGGTGACACTCGTCGCCTCGACATTAACACTAGATTCAACGTTTCAGATCCATCCTCCTGAATACCAAAGAACCATAAAAGAACCATAAAAGAACAATGACCGCCGGTGCTCTCGATATCCGTGCACAATACCCGACTCCTGTAAGAACTTCCCTTCTAATTAGCGTGGCGAATAGCGTTTAATAACATCGGCTTGCTCGAGCCTGGTAATTGACACACAAACACGACATTGATCCAAGATCGCTTTCAGCAACTTCTCATTTATTTTTATTAATTACACTAATAATTCTATGCCTTTGCAAACCTACGTACCTGAAACATAATTCATCTAACAGGTTCGACATTAAAAATTAATCAACCAACCTCGCTAAAAACCATATTTTTCATCTTCGCGCAGTATATCGTTCACATAAACATTCTTACAAGATGGTATTCACTAAATCAACCCTAATTTAAAATTTACCATTTAACCCCTTGTCAACGTCCTATCAGAAAGTGGCCTAGGTCCTTTTACACTTAAACTGAGATATTTAAGGGTTTGTGTTTCAACAAAATTACAAATAGGCCATGTGAGTAGTTCCTATTAAAATTATAGCAATTATTAGGTGAATAATATGCATTTTATTACCAAGGATAGAGTTAAGCCACTTTCAAAATTAACAACCAGATTCGTTATAAAATTTGAAAGAGTCCAAGCCCCTTCGACACAATTTAAAACGCTTCAAATTGCAAAAACAAAATTCAATTTACGTTATAATATACCCTAGCCGTACAATAGTTATAAATTCTCTATTTCCTTTGTAAATAAATTTCTCCTGTAACATAAATCGTGAGGCAACGAGTTAAGAAGCACACATTGTACTAAAACGTTCTAAAACGCTTCAGAAAAATGAATGAAGCACGATTATTAATATCCCCAGCACGTGAGTTATAATATTCGACGGGATCGATCCATTTGTCTTTAATGAGCGTGACTAACTGCACAATAACCCTGTCGATCGCTAGATAAAAAGTCCGCCGGAGGTGTCGGATCGGTAGGATCCGGCGTGGTCATCTCTTTCACACTAAATCTCAATTAACCATTGATTATCGGTCAGCTTAGGCATTCAGGCGGGATATGGGACGCAATCGAGAAACGTTTCTTTAATCAGCGTGTCGAATGCCGTTCAATAACACCGTCGATTCCGCTAAAAAACCGGTCAACGACATCACGCGTTGCCGCGGAGGCAGAGATTGATGCCGGACAACGTTGTTAATTCTTCGTTTTGCCCGCGGTATCGTGTACCATCCCGTGTACGAACGTACACGCGTAATTTCTAATATGCATAAATAAGATTGATGGGCACCACGTGCACGCCGGAATTTCGATGGGACTTCCGCACATGAGAATCGAGCCGCGTTCTCTCGTCCTCCGGGCGGCGTGCCCCAACGGGAGCCCCCATGGCGGCGCCGGGAGGTGGAAATTAATCCTTCTTCCAGGATTTTTCATTGTCGACACCGACCGTCTCGTTCGCGAACCTAATAATTACGATCTACCGATCGCCTCGACCTCGCCGGCGAAACGACAGCCGCGCCGATCGACTATTTCTTCGTTTTCACCGACAGTCCGCCGGTCCCGCAAGGATACTCGCGCAGGATAATGGCGCAGGATGCTGCCGAGAGACCGTAATTTTTGACGACTTTCCCTCCGGTGGACGTCCGTTTTCTTGCGGCTAATTAAATACGCTGTAAATTGTTCAGACCGACGATCCTTCGTGATGGATTATTGCTCTGAGGTCTCAATTATTCGTCGCGGTCGCATGCCTTTGATTTTTAATTCTTTTGCCGGATTTTAAAGGATTGTTTGTCATTGGTCGTTTAGCAGGTTCGTTGTGCCTTTTCGGATTGGTAAAGGTAATTTTTTCGTGGACTTTTTGAAACTGAAGATCAGGAGTTTTAGGTTTTATTGTTTAATCTTTGACTGCGGTGCTGGAATCTCTTTTAACTCTGAATATCAAAATCATCAGCTAATTATCACGGATTTAGCATCAACGGAAGGGTTAATGTAATTGCAAGAGGTACCAACAATCGTGTAGTTTTAAACGTTGATAAATAGACCGCTGAATGATTATAAATGTCAACTATGGAATAGTAAAAATTCCTTTTCACTTTTTTCTTTCGTGTTTCGAGGGTTAATGTAATGTGAGCACTCCTTCGGAAATGATTATTTGAGAGTAAATTGTCGAGGTATTTTCACGTACAGCTCGGTCACTAAAAAGCCTATTAATTGGCTTCCGGTAGATAAATCGTTATGGACGTGATAGAGAGAAGAGGAATTTTTAATGGACTGCCACGTTTAAACTGTCTTATTTGTTTGTTTATTCGTGATTTCAGATTTTATCGTAAATTATGATTCTCGGAAAAGGCTTCTTGTACGTCATAGATCACAGGAGGATTCTGATGTCGTTCGTGATTAATGAAGACATTAAAAGCATGATAGAGAAAAGAGGAATTTTACCGGAACGATTTATGTAAGTCGAAGCTGTGTTTAAGCGGTATTCATTGACGTTTCGTATGTTTTTAGATTTTATTGTGAACGGTAACTCTTGAGGACGATTCTCGTAGACTCCGCAACCGATTTTAATGCCTATCACGGTTAATAAAGATATTAGAAGCATGACAGGGAAAAGAGGAATTTTATCCGAACGATATATGAAAGTTAGAACAGTGTTTCAGCTGTTTTAATTGACTTTTTATAGTTTATTATAAATACTAATTCTCGGAGACGGTTTTCACAGATACCATTTCAATGCCTTTCTAAATTAGTAACAATAACGTAATAGAAAAGAAACAGGAATTTTATCCGAACGATATATGAAAGTCAGAACTGTGTTTCAGCTGTTTTAATTGACTTTTTATAGTTTATTATAAATACTAATTCTCGGAGGCGGTTTTCACAGATACCATTTCAATGCCTTTCTAAATTAGTAACAATAACATAATAGAAAAGAAACAGGAATTTTATCTGAACGTACATGAAAGTCAGAACTGTGTTTCAGCTGTTTTAAGTGACTTTTTATAGTTTATTATAAATACTAATTCTCGGAGACGGTTTTCACAGGTACCATTTCAATGCCTTTCTAAATTAGTAACAATAACTTAGTAGAAGAGAAACAGGATTTTTATGCGAACGTTACGTGAACGTCAAAGTTCCGTCAAACTATTATTAATCGTCATAGGCATTGACTCGTTGGAAATGTTAATGCTCCCACATTTTATAAAAAGAACGTCAATTTTTGCACATTAATAAAACGACCACCTCCACAATATAATGAAGGCATCGAGAACACACTGGAACGGTTTCTCATAGCTTACGATTCGTTGGAAATGTCAATCATTGAATGCTCCTCCATTTTGTAAAAAGAACATCAACTTTTGCACACTAATAAAACGACCACCTCCTCAATATAATGGAGGCATCGAGAATACACTGAAACAGTTTTCCATAGCCTACGATACACTGAAAATGTCAATCATTGAATGCTCCTCCATTTTGTAAAAAGAACATCAACTTTGCAGACTGTAACAGAAAGAGAAAACCTTCAAGTATAAGCAAGATATCGAGAACGCATTGGAACGGTTCGTCATAGTTTGCGACTCGCTGGAAATGTCAATCGTTCGATGCTCCCTGATTTTCAAAAAAGAACATCAACTTTTGCACACTGTAACAGAAATCGTTCGATGCTCCCTCATTTTCAAAAAATAACATCAACTTTTGAGCACCGCGACAAGAAAAACAAGAAAGAGAAGCTCGTAAGTAGAATGAAGGAAACGTCGTGGCATCGAAACGGTTTCGTCCGCGGCGTAGGAATTCGGCAGTGGCCACATTAATCGTGTCCGGCAACAACACAGCGCAAATTTATTAGCCACTTTGATCTTCCACTGGCTGGAGCAGCCATTTCCTGTAGCTCGGGGCGCAATTCCGATCGCAAAACGCGCAGATTGAAAACAGGCCGTGCCGGTAATAAGCGCAATTACAAATTTAACGCGTCCAGCCGACGGCCGTGGAATCGGGGTTCCCTTTCCATGCGGAATTCACCCGGTGAAAGAGAGAGAGAGAGAGAGAGAAAGAGAGAGATCTGTACGCAAATCAACTGGGACGAATCGCGGAAGAATCGAGCCTCCCGTCGCGGTATCGCTCGGGAAAAAATGCTTAGAAAAGATAAAAACGCAGGGACGAGGAGGGAAGACGAAAGAACCGAGGGGATGGAGAAAAACGGATGAAGACCAGCGAAAGAGAGAAAGAGAGAGAGAGAGAGGGGAGGAAGAGAATGAGCGGGGACAGAAGATAGACACCCGTAGGTAGCCCAGGATGCTCGAGGAACAAAAGGACCACGGCTTAGTTCCGCATGGACCTTTCACGAGTGCACGGTGACGCTCGTTCTTCATCTCGTTCTTCGTCTCGTTTCTCTTTCCGTCCCGTTCCTCTGTCCTTCCCCGCTTCGAACTCTCCTCGACTTCCGCCGCGAGCCATACGCTCTCTGCCCGCAAAGAGATACGCCGATGACGATGATTAATCGACGCGTCTTTGTCTCGCGATAATGAGATTTTCGTTTGCGCAATGCGTCCACCTGTGAGACCCTTTCAGCGGGAATCATCTCCGCATCATCTCTTTCCACTGGATCCGCGGGTCCGCCATTTGCCACCGCCGTCGCATTCCGCTCGAGAAAGACGACGCAGGATGCAACGCTGATGAATCGGCTGCGATCAGATGCATTAGGCTAATACGTTCTAGTGCTGCACTGCACGCCACTGTTTGCGGATTCAGCTATTTTTATCGGCGATTGGATTGCTCGATTCGTCACGCTGCGATATCAAACCTCTGTTACTCTGTTGCTCGGCGAGCGGTACGGTTGTAGGCTTCTATTCGAAAAGGAATCCTCGCACGTGTTCGACGGTTGTTACAGCAAATTAATCTACCGTGACATTTCAATCATTATGCCGGTTCTTTTCAGTTCAATGTATTTTTTCGTTGTTGAGAAATTTATATTTTAAATTAACACGCCGAGCAAATACGCCTCGGGTGGTTGACGCATCGGCGCGATGGGGGTGTTCTTTCATTCGATGCAGGAATTGCAGGTGATCAACGGGAATTTAAAAACCTACAAACTCAGCGGGATTACGAGCAGTAGATCGAAGCAGGCGTAACATAAAATGGAAGAGTTTGATGAAGATTCTGAAGCACCATTAAAAATTGTCGCACTATCATTTAACACAATTTTTATATCACTCTGCCTGTATCCAAGAAGTTGGCAAATCCGTTTTCTGGACGAGTATAAAATCGTTGGATGCATAAAAGAATATAAAAATGGAAGAATTTGATCAAGACTCTGAAACATCGCTAAAAATGGCCACACTATCGTTTAAAACAATTTTTACATCACTCTGCTTGTATCTATAATATTGAAAAAAAATTTATCCGTTTTCTGGACGAGTAATAAAAACCGTTGGATGCATAAAAGGAAATAAAAATGGAAGAGTTTGATCAAGACTCTGAAACATTGCTAAAAATTGTTGCACGATCGTTTAAAATAATTTTTACATCCCTCTGTTTGTATCTAAAATATTGAAAAAAAATTTATCCGTTTTCTGGACGAGTAATAAAAACCGTTAGGTACATAAAAGGAAATAAAAATGGAAGAGTTTGATAAAGACTCTGAAGCATCGCTAAAAATTGTCCCGTTATCGTTTAAAATAATTTTTACATTACTCTGCTTATATTTAAAATATTAACAAAAATTTGTCTGTTTCTGGACGAGTAATAAAAATCATCGTATGCATAAAAAGAAATACACAATATAGAATGAACATATTCCAATTCAGCAGTGCTTTGATTTTAGAGTTAAAATAGCTTCGAACGCAAAGGGTTACTAGAGAAGATTCGATAAATGCTTTACCTTGTGCCGAGCTTAAAAATTCTACAGACGATAAAAATTCTGTGGATCGACACCGTTGCGCGATATATTGTCGAAAACTATACAGACGGACGTCAAAAGGCTGGCAATAAGAAAGACGTCGTGGTCGAAAAAAGCTAATCGTGAATCGGCGACGAGGTGGTCCGAGATCGGGAAGATTATTGCAAAATAGTCTTCACGGGAAAGATTCTAATTTCCGATGGGACCGTGTCGGACGTTGGTTGGCCGAGGGCCGGTTCCCTTGTTCTATTTGCATTTAAACGGCTCGACGCGGTTGACAAATGAGGCCGATATTATCGGACAATCGATCGGCCGGCTTAAGGAATCGCTTTGCTCGCGCCGGCGAATCTCTTAACTTTGCGAGCCCCGTTTCAGGAAAGGGCCGGGAAAGAAGAGAACAATCGGGCCTGCGACATGCCTCTACAAGCGGACTCCGTGTTCTTCGTGTCCTCCCTGTTCCCTCCCGTGTTTTTCGTTCTCTTTCTTCGTTCCCTTCGCTCTCTTTCCTCTTTTTTCTCGTTTTCTTCTTCTTCTTCTGCTGCTCCACCGACTCCTACTCGATGCTCTCTCCCCGGTTTCGTGCGATTCGCCCCGTGTCTATGGGAACGAATGAAACGCACGCTTTTGTGAGAAACCAGAGAGAAGTGTGGCTCGTGGAATTATTCCGAAGGTTTTCATTATAGCGATCGGCGGTGGCTGCTTCTCCTAGTCACTACCCAGACGAGGTCATAACCCCGGAAAAAGGGATCACTGCGGAAACGTACGAATACTAACATGAAAAGGTAAATGCGTAGAAAAGCGGAATGGAACATCTGGAGAATTAATTTTTCACGTCGAATACGAAAGAAAATGAAGATCGTTGATTTATCAGAAATTATTGAAAGAGGTAATACTTTAAACTAGAATTACTTCTCAGTAAATATCAATTTTCCGGATAAATTTTCACCTAACGAGTTATTCCTCAAACAGGAAAGAGAATTGAAAGCAGTCAGAAATTATGAAGTCAAATAAATTGCCCTTAATAATAAATAATCCTACAAACTTTAATAAATAACCCTTCTTATTAAGAAGGTCGAATAAAATGCAGAAGAAAATTTGTTGGAACAGTTCGAGGAGTTAGTTTCGAGTAAATAGAAGATGAAACATTCGATGGAACGGATAGAAGAAATAATTTTGAACGGTGATATACAGCTTAGATATCGTCGCAATCCACTGGTGTCTATTTTAGAGTTTTTAGAACTGCTCTCATCGATATTGTTGCTGAATTAACTAGCTTAAATTAGAGGTGCTAGTCACTACCCAGACTCCGGAAAAAGGGATCACTGCGAAAACGTACGAATACTAACATGGAAAGGTAAATACGTAGAAAAGGGAACGGAACATCTGTAGAATTAATTTTTCATGTCGAATATGAAAGAAAATTTACGTCGTTGATTTATCAGGAATGATTGCAAGAGGTGATACTTTAAACTAGAATTACTTCTCAGTAAATATCAATTCAATTCAACTCAGAAAAAGAATTGAAAACAGGCAGAAATTATAAAGTCAAATAAATTGCAGAAGAGAGTATGAAAGAGTCTCCACGTGAAAAGGGAATTAATCGTTACTAAATAGTAAGATGAAGAAAGTATGAAGTACCGAATAAAATGCAGAAGAAAATTTGTTAGAACAGTTCGAGGAGTTAGTTTCGAGTAAACGGAAGATTAAGCGTTCGATGGAACGGATAGAGGAAATGATTTTGAGTGACCAACGGAGAAATGAAAAATGAAATGGAGAGAGGACGAGGTCAGTAAGGGGAAGGGCAGGAATGTCATTATCGGTCAAAGGCAGGAGGTTTCTGAACCCCTTGGGAATCGAATCGAGTAATGTTTGGGTGGCGTATGTCGCAGAGGAAACTCCGCACGGGCAATTACAATATTTCCTACGTTGTGAAAGAGGATGGGCTTGGCTGACACTCTGACAGCCCGTAGTCAAATGTTCCACGCTCCCTTGCGTCCTCATCTATGTCGTCATTGTATCTGTATACGCGCGTTTGCTGGCCCAACAGTGTCTTCTCCTTTTCGAGGTACACGTGTCACGGTTTAGGATCCTTTCACTCGGATCCGTGAGCTCGTAGCTTCTCAACCTTTCATACCATTTTTAACGAACGTTGATCCTATGATTAATCGACGCTCAGGAAATGTTTAAGTGAAATCTAATCTACTGAGTTCTCACTCGTTTAATTCCAATTTATTCGACTGCTCGTTAAACAACCATAAAACAGCCGGGATCTCTTTTTTTTTTTCACCGCCGGGAACGTTCCGTTTTCGGATGAAATGCTATTTTCACGAACGAATGCAATTAGGTTTTCTCAGACAAAACCGTCGTGCCCTCCGTCGTCCACATTAAATAACCAGGAAATATTCGACGCAGAAAGAGACGCAGCCATTGATGAATAGCTCCCTATAAAAATAATAAATTATCGCCTCCAGAGGGGGTCCATTCTTCAAAGCGAAGCCGACATTGTGCTCCTCGTGCACACGGCTACTGTTAATTACGTTGTGCCGGTACTGTGAGTACCGCTGCGTGGAATATCATGATTATTATACTACGGTTCGAACATTCAACTCAATTATTCTTCCAGCTACAGATCACGTAATTCGCTCTGGCGAATATATTAACACCTAGCCAACCCATTTGGACGCTATCTCTGCGAGATTTCATTTTGCTCATTTCGAAACTGCAAACACCGTAAAATTAACTCTAATGCCAACGAATTACACCGAGACCTCTCGAATTCCATTAGACAAACAACGTAAGCAAAGATAATACTCCCTCTAACTTTTTTCAAGAATTATTTCCAATCTTAACGCTAAACCTGCCGAGCACTAAAAGCGACCACCATGTGTTACTTTATAACAACGACAAGATTGTATTTATTTTTACCCTGCGTTCGATTTGTATTATGATACGAACTCATTAAGGGAATTTACATACGCATTTCTCATGGATGCATCTTTGTAATCTCAATAAGCGGTGTTAGGCCAACGATATTCGCAAGTATTAACCCTTTGCACTCAAAGCTGTTTTAACTCCAGAAGCAAGGCATTTCTTCTGACCTAAAATATTTTCATGCTACAGGATTTATTTTCTCTCATACATTCAGTGAATAACTTTAATATTCGGACACTATAATGTTTTCACTTTGTTGCATTGTAATTTCGTTCACGATGAAGAAAAAAAAATTAATTCTAAATTACATTTACTGTATAGGGTCTAATTAATAAAAGCATACTTTTTATTTATATAATTACTAATGTTTACTAAGTATTCTATTTTAAACGAAACAATGTCTAGTTTTAATGTGACAATAATATTCGGACACCTCGGAATGTAACAATTTGCGTTAGCTAGTGTGATATTTAATGCGATTGTGATGTATGTTTATGAACATTACAGTTCGTACATTACAGAGCCTCAGAAAATCAGTGGTAGATATTCATTAAGTTCACTGGTAATAATCGGACGTAAGAGAAACACTTCATACAACATTAGCCGACTTGTCATTTTTCACAATGCAAAAGGTGAATCGTAAAGGAAAATTGCAGCAATGCTTAAAATTAGTAAAAGCACAGTGTGAGATATTATTAAAAGATGTAAGTATGAAGACCGAATACAATCTATTCCGCAAACAGGCCAACAAAAATTTTAAAACCAGACATTGTTTTATTTAAAACAGAACATTTAATAAACGCTAGTAATTATATAAATAAAATTTATACTTTTATTAACTGGACATTATGTAGGAATGTAATTTGGAATTAATTTTTTTTTTCACGGCAAAGTGAAAATTGTATAGTGTCCGAATATTCCTCCTCTTTGAAACAGTGAAATATTTATCACTTTCTTGGACGCGAACATAGCGATGTAAAAATTGTTTTAAATAACAATGTGGCAATAATTAGAAGTGCCTCAGAGCCACCATTCAATTGCTAAGGATTAATACTTTATGTACCGTCTCGGAGTTTTAGTAAAATTTTGTTTCTAACTTGAATGAAAAATAGATTAGTGCCAAGAATTGCAACTGAATTGAATTTATTATCAGTGTATGTATCATTTTGAGTAACTATTGTCCAGCACAGTGTTCAGTGCGATCCAACCGCTTCTCTCTGGCGACTTTTAGTTGAAAGGAAATGATCGAGCGACTTTCAGACACAGAATCGTCGGAAAGCCTACTGGCAAACTTCCGGCAGTCGAAGTACCGAGCCAGTGACCCGTGTTCGCATGTAAAACATGGAATTTCGTCGGAAACACTGGCTCGGCACAAAGCCAGTCGTAAACAGTATCGCCAGCGATCTGAACGTTAGCTAATCCCGATTTTCAAAAGCCGGAGGAATGTTTCGCGAGGAAGAAAGTGACCTCGAGGCAACCGGTCGTGTCAGCCGAGAAAACGTAACGATAATCCGATTCTGTAAATAGGAAAAGTCGAAAGCGTGACACCAGATCCCGTCCGTTTGTCTCCGCCACTTGTCTCGCCGAGTCATTGTCTTCCTCTATGCAAAATTTCGAGAACCATGGAGGGTCGATGGGTATGCAGATTTTGACCTGTGAGGCGTTGCGAATCTCTGTTTCCCTGGTGCCAAAGCCTGTCCCACCCTCGTCGTCGTTGTTCTCATTCCCGAAACCGTAAAAAGCAAATCTCGTTGGAGAAGTTGTTTGTTTTCAGCGACGATGTCTTTGCCTCTTTGCCGAAAAAAGAGGCTGCTCCTCGCACCCATAGGATCTCTCTTCAAGGCCGCAGCTACTTCTTTTTTTCTCTTATTCGGTTTACGCCACGAACCAGAAGAAATCAAGAAGAAACCTTGCGTAACCGTCTTCATACGTGGCACGCACGCGGTTCTCTTTTACGCGCTCGCGCGCGAGCCGCAAAACAACGCCACGGGTTCCGCGCTAAAAACTCGAAAGACAGGGTTCGAGGATGGGCTATGCCTTTCGGAGGATCGAATGGTACGAGTTCTGGTTAAACGGCAGCGTGTCCTTCCCATAATGAAATTATTCAAGTGGCGATACGTGCAGAATATATTGCCAGTGAGGTCTGCATTAGCGCTGGCTCGATAAAAGACGATTCCTCCCAACGATCTTGGATTCGGGATTATTATAGATGCGTGATCAGCTTTCGTGATTCAAAATGGAGGTGCTATACAGCTTAAATATCGTCGCAGCCCTCTGATGTGTCTTTTATAGTTTTTATTATTGCTCTCATTAATAACATTGGCGAATTAGCTAGCTTAAATTAGAAGTGGTATTTT
>CM052088.1:8168345-8189477 GCA_028453745.1 Agapostemon virescens
TGTAGATATCGTCAAAACCCTCTGTCACCTCTGTCACATTTTTTAATACTGTCCTTATTGATAACATTGATGAATTAGACAGCTTAAATGGGTAGTATGATTTTATTACTTATAATGCAGTTTTGGTTGGTACCGTTGAAACATTTGTAAAAGAATTATTACTCGAACATGATCAACTTCTGCGTTTCAAAATGGATACCGTCTTGATATTTTTCAAGACTTCTAGTATCTCTTTCATAGTTCAATTGATGCTTCTATTGAGGACGAAATTGGTGAATAAGCTAGCTTAAATCAGCAGCGTAATTTTGTTACACTTCATATGTTCGAAATACTGCTTACTATTTAAATGTCTGTAAAAGAACAATTATACTAGCACGATGAAAAAATCCAAGTATCCAAAAATCCAGTATATCCAATGCAAAACAGCGAAAGCATTTAAAAGATGGAAATAAACTGTTCCATTATTCTAAAATAATTACGTGTAACTGCTGTATCTCGGAACGAATGCGATTTTGATTATGCATAAGAATCCCGAATCTCAGCGTTGCGTTCGAAAACTGTAACGATATATATCCCAGACGCCGTTCGGCCGTTCATAAAAGACAGTACAGCATAAAAATTGATTCGCGCGTCAAACGATTGAGCCATCAATGTACGAAGGCATCGAACAAGATGTTGAAAAATTATGATAATGCGGTGCACATCGATTACTTTGAGATCTTGCTAACACTCCATTTGTTCGGCGAACCAGGCCTGAACGAGACTCGACCGTGAATAAATAAATAATTTTCGTGGAGCGATTGTGGCGGAGCTAGGTTTTACGTGTGTCGGGTGAAGTATAGGAGGATGGTGTAGTATAGTCGGTGGAAAAGATGAAGTTGACGGGAAGAAGGGGCTTGGGAGAAGGAATAGGAACTGGCAACGGCGGCGGCTCGATTGATTGCGGTGCAAGAAGTCAGGCCTTGCCTTCCCACCGATGGTACGGGTGGACAGATGGACGCTTGGTTACGTGCTACAGGTGCTGGGTACAGCTCGTCCTCTTCCCTGATCCCGCAGGAACGCGAGTCTCCGCGATATCCTCGTGCTGCTCCTATCGGTACCGCCAAAGCAGGGGAAAGGGACGTCACCGCTTTTTCTACGTCCCACATTCCGGCCACGTCGGGCATCGCCGAGGATTTTGCTTTCCGTCACTCTTTCGTGGTTTGATCGACATGTCGATACGCGCTCGTATCGCTTCTTCGCGTCCAAAACACATCTCCATCGAGATACATCGGCTGAATCGATTCCGATTTCCGAAAGAAATCTTCCGTTTCCATTCTAGCGGTCTCTCTCTTTACGGTTCTTGCCGTGGCTGCATCATTTTGGGATGCCTTGGGATATATCCTCCTTCATTCGGTATAATTGTTAGAGGACTGTGTTTAATAATCGCTTGTAACATGGGGAATCTTGCATTTTCTCCGGTTTAATTGTTGCAGCACTTTATTCCAAGATACCTTGCGAAATATTGTTGTATAGATGGTTAAATCGTTGCAGAACTTTAGTTTGAGATATCTTGAGAAATGTTGCATTTTATTTATTTTAATCTTTGAAGAATTTTATTTTAGGATACTTTGGAAAATTTTGTAAATTGTTTCATTCTTTGTCGAGGGGCTCTATTTCAGATTGCTTGAAAATTATTGCCTATTGTCAGGTTTTATAGCTTGGGAAATACTGTTCTTTATTTGTACTTTTTGTTACAGAACTTTATTTCAGGACATGTTGAGAAATGTTGCTTTTTATTTATTTTAATCCTTGAAGAATTTTATTTTAGGTTACCTTGTAAAATTTTGTAGATTGTTTCATTCATTTGTCGACGGACTCTATTTCAGATTGCTTGACAATTATTGCCTTTTGTCTCGTTTTATAGCTTGGGAAATACTGTTCTTTATCTGTACTCCTTGTTACACGACTTTATTTCAGGACGCCTTGAGAAACGTTCCTCTTTATTTGCTTTAATTCCTAGAGAACTTTACTTTAGAATGCCTTGAGAGATTTTGCAGATTATCTCAATCATTCGTCGAAGGGCTTTATTTTAGATTGTTTGAAAAATATTGCCTTTTGTCTGGTTTTATAGCTTGGGAAATACTGTTCTTTATCTGTACTCCTTGTTAGAGAACTTTATTTCAGGACACGTTGAGAAATGTTGCTTTTTATTTATTTTAATCCTTGAAGAATTTTATTTTAGAAAACCTTGAGCAATTTTGTAGTTTGTTTCATTCATTCGTCGAAGGGCTTTATTTTAGATTGTTTGAAAAATATTGTCTTTTGTCTGGTTTTATAGCATGAGAAATACTGTTCTTTCTCTGTACTCCTTGTTGCAAGACTTTTTTTCACGATGCCTTGAGAAATGTTGCCTTCTATTTACATTAATTTTTCAAGAACTTCATTTTAGAATACCTTGAGAAACTTTTTAGTTTGCCTCAATCAATCGTCAAAGGGCTTTCATTTAGATTGCTTAAAAAATATTGCTTTTTGTCTGATTGTATAGCCTGGAAAATACTGTTCTTTATCTGTACTCCTCGTTACAGAACTCTATTTCAAGACGCCTTGAGTAATATTGCCTTTTATTTATTTTAATTTTTGAAGAACTTTATTTTAGAATGCCTTGAGAAATTTTAAAGTTTGCCTCAATAATTTCTCAAGAGGCTTTATTTTAGACTGCTTGAAAAATATTGCCATTTGCCTGGTTTTATAGCCTGGAAAATAATGTTCTTTATCTCTACTCCTTGTTAAACGACTTTATTTAACGACACCTTCAGAAACGTCCTCTCTACGTGCTTTAATTCTCGAAGAACTTTATTTCAGGATGTCTTAAGAATGTTTGTACCCTGTTTCAATAATTTCTGGAGGGGCTTTATTTTCGATTTCTTGAAAAATATTGCCTCCTGTCTGGTGTTGTGGTGTTTCGCGATGGCCCTGCATCGACGGGTACACAGTTCCACCTTATCCTTCATCCCCAGAGTCCATTGATCTCTAGCTCTTCCGAGAAGGCTCCGTCAACCAAGGGGTAAACACCGAAGCGTCTGCAACAGTGGAGGCCATGATGAGTCTCGTCAGGGGGTGAAGTTCAGGACATCCGCGAGCCATTCGAGATGAATTGCGGAACGGCGCATCGCGATCGTGTTGCAGCTACAAAGTAGGAGAGAACCCGAAAGAGGACGAGGCTGCGCGGCGGGACAACGGGGAAAGAAAGAAGAAGGCGAGCAGCAGAGCGAGATATAAAGGTATTCAGGGTGGCGAAGGTAGCGGCGGCGGCGGCGGCCACATCAAAGCGTCCACCGACTGCCGGGCTTTGGCTTCGACTTTCCGCGCGTGTTCTCGCGTGCGTGTGCGTGCACTCATGCACGCGCTCGACGTCTCTCCTTTTCTCTCTTCCTCTCCTCTCCTCTCCAACTCTCTCTCTCTCTCTCTTTCTCTTTCCGTTCCTCTCTCTCCCTCTCTCCTTCTATTTCGCGAGAGATCCAAGGGCTTCAACGGAGCTTCGATTCCGGTCGAACCGGTGCGCTCGGTAGCCGCGTGCGTGCGATTCCACGCACCTGTGTCTGTGCGTATGTCCCCAACAGGCCGTGCATCCTCCCGTGTGTGTCCCCGTTGCCCGCTACATGGAAAGGATAATGTCGCAGCATCCTTCCGAACACCGTGGAACGACCGTGTCGCCGCGTCTCCACGCCACCGTACTCGGGGAACGTCCCCTTTTTTCCTTCGGTGCTCGTAGACCAGAAAGAAGAAGACCGGGGAGAGCATGAACCGACTTAGGCCGTGGTCACACCAGCAAGGTGCATGCAGTTTTCGACCGACGGCCGGGTACCTGGAACAATTTGTTCCTCGCCAGAAACCATGAAGAACTGACACTTTTGATAGAAAAGTCTTACAGGACGAATCTCGTTTAGCGAGTTCCGGCAATGGACCTTCTTCTGCCTCGCCTCTTTTCGGTTCTATGCCCAAATATATAGTTACTCGTTTTACCGACTCATGGCAGAGTCATGTATAGTGGTCATCGTTTCAAGGTGTCCCAGTATCTCAGCTGTTCTACACAGACTGACAAAGATCTTGGTAGAAAATCGAGTTCTACTCTTTATAGATTTCTCGTATTATCCGTTTAGGTACATGATATAATAAAAAATTTATTCGTCCTTAAAACAAGTGGCAAAGACAGAAGAGTCTTCAGGAACGAATCCCATTTTTTTGAGTTCACAAAACCGATTTTCTTTCGGTCTAATACTCGGCAGACATTTTTAGGTTTACGTATCGCAATTGTGAAGAATTTAGGAAGACTTCTTTGGAAATTAAATTATCTTCATGATTTGTATCATAAACCTTTCCTGCTGTTTTACAATTTTAACGGCCGTGGAACGACTTTTATTTCATTGAGAGACGTCGAGTTTAATTTCGTGTCAATAGAGGCTCCGTTTTCCAAACTTTCGTTAGTGCCAATTTTATTACGACGTCGTGAAGATCGTTTAATCTGATTTATTTGTGATTCGTAAATGTTTGAACGATGCAGCGTGGCGAGGTAACGAACCATCGAAGAGACAAATACAAAAAAGCAGTTATTAAATTAGCCGCTCGACGCGCAAACATTCTGACACGACTTCGTCCGACGCGACGGCCAAAAGCGAATCAAAGAGAGATAACATACGGTTGGAGAACGCGGCGTTTTTGCAGACTCTTCACGAAGTTTCTCGGTAGACCTTGTGGCAACGGGGACAGCCTCAACGCTCGTGTGACCACGGCCTTATCCCCGGCCGGATGTCCAGGAAGGAAGGCTTCCAGGTGAAACAGAATAAATCCGATGGAAATATTCCAGGGTATTTTGGCCGCGAGCGTTCCGCGGTTCCCTTATCATCGAAAAATCGTCGAAATTACGCGCAATCGCAGCCATTCCCGTCGGCCGAATATCGAGCATCGACAGCCCGAAAAATCGCTGCTCGTTTCGGGCTCGAAAATATTTTTCCAGGCCGATTGCTCGGTCGTCTACGCTGATCAGGAACTACGGCAGCCATGGTGAGCGTCGAACCACGTCTAATTTGAATTTCACCAGAATTGAAAGGCTCGCCGTTCTAGCCGTCCCGCGCTACGTGTCAAAAAGATTACGGTAAAGCGGGCTGGGAAGTCGTAACAATAGTAATTCACTGTAATAACTCATCCGCGTATAGAAACACTTCGAATAATGCTAACCGTGGCTACGCTGGTTGCCGAGAATCCTAGAATTTCCGTGGTACTTAGAACGGCCGCGGTGTTAGACGGCCATTCCGCACAGTAGTGACGATTAATGACGGGGTAACTGCACGAGATTGCTTTCCCTCCTTCATTTGCAAGACAAATCTTAACCGTTTCGCTACTATTTCGCGAAAATAGTCGGTGGAAATAGAAATTTAGCCGATCGGGCCCGAGGTCGGCTGTTAACCCCAACTCGCTAACTGGATGATATCACACCGACTCGTCCTATCGAACGTAGAACTGATTGCTGGGAATTTGGCGTCGATTCGATGCCAAACAGTGGGGGCATCGTTTTCGAGCAATCGTTGCAACATCTCACGATTCAATTAACTGGTTAGCTATTCTTGCAAACTCTCAGACTACAGGAAATATTTTATATATTTTTATTTTAGACGAATCTAATTGCATTTTTCAGTCCTGAACTATTCGTTTTAAGCAAATATTATTTCATGTAATCAGAGTGAAATTGAATATTTTGCAGCTCCCAGAAAAAGAACTAAGGAAATTGTCACACTTAGGGTGATATTTTATTACATTTTTGTTAGGGATAAATTTATTTGTAAATAATAACATTTATTGTATCTGTACTTACACACTTTAAGCAAATATATTAAATTTAATATGATCAAAGTGAAAACAGATGCTTAGCAGCTTTTATAATTAAGAAATAAGGTGGTTATCGCTGCAGAATCATGTAAAGGTCTGTGTACATCAAGTTTAATATTCATCAGAGTGGAATCAAATATTTTGCAGCTTTCAAAATGCAAGAAGTTAAGCACTGTGACAGGGTTCAAGTATACCAAATATAATCGAACTATTTTCAACAAATATTGAATATTTTTTAATGGATGTTGCTGCAATAATATTAGCTTTTTAGTGGCTAACAATAATCATATTGTCGCCGTTAAATTGTATTTTCAAAGTGTCGACGATATCGTTGTGCATTGTATAGAAGATCCACCCTCCGACGGCAAAGTCCGGGTCTATGTTGACCCAGAGTATCGCAGTCGTCATTAAATTACTTTAGCGAATTAATTAAACAACAAGATTAAAATGTCTAGAAGAAGTAAGTTCAAAAATATATTTTAAAAAATTAATGAATAAGCTAGTAAACAATCTTAATATCCTCAAGCATATAAATGCAGGTAGACTGCAGATTTTATGCGATTTATAGTAGTTTAGAGATTAAAAGAATTTGAGGAAACCAATTTATTAATATCAGTTTATTGAAATCCAATTTGACCATCTGGTTGTAAGGATAGATGTTGAAATTTAGAGAGATTAAATAAATACTTGGAAAAAGCAGGAGAAAGAACTTATGAACTATGTCGAGACCAATTAGATACTTTAGAGCATTTAATAAGAATGCCTATAGAAAAAGAAATTAAGATTGAGCAAGCAAAATTAATTTAATTATTAACAACTTTATGACGATTGCCTTTGAGGTTAGTACCTTCCTTCGGTTTAAGAAAGTTTCATAAAACTGATAACCTAAAAATCCATTTGGTTAAACATTTATTGTGTAATTATAACGGTAAGTATTTATTGCATTTCACCTAGTGATACATCGAATTAGAATCTTATTAAATTGTACTTACCTTGCACGAACATAACCTCATTTCTTCATAAAAAAAAACCTTCACTTAGTCTTACAGGAAATTAATGAATTATAAACTTTTTGTCATTGCACTTTGTTAATTGGTCACTTTACGTCTTGGTCTGGGCTAGATCAAATCATTGAACAAATGGGTGAAGTACCATGTCCAGTCACAAGGACTGAAGAATAATAACTGGGACTTCAAAAGGGTCCCATATTTTTTACAATTAAAGGGTGTCCCTCTACACATATGTTTCTTTTCATATGCATTTTGAGAAATGGATGGTCTACCCTTACAAGAAAACTTATCCACATGCAAATGTAACTCTTACTAGTCTAGTAAGAGATTTATAACAGAAACTCATTCTTTAACCCCTCGCCACGCCATTTTCTTTATATCTAGTCATAAATTACCATAACTTCTTCATCGCTAAAAATATTACTATCAGATTACAGTATATATTATCTTTTATACTGCACTCCTACTTCAATGCTTAAATATCGCTTAAAAATTAACAACATTCGATTCCATTTAAAAATAAAGACATAATATTTATATTTGTCAGACTTTAAAATCTTCAACACGAGCACGACTCGTCATAATGCAACAAGGGGTTAATCGTTGAATCATGGGGACATTTACCTTAAATTCGCAGAAAGACAGGCTGTCCTACCCTAGACCTACTTCAATGCTTAAATATCGCTTACAAATTAACAACATTCGATTCCGTCTAAAAATAAAGACATAATATTTATATTTGTCAGACTTTAAAATCTACAGCACGAGCCCAACTCGTCACAATATGGTAAGGGGTTAATCGTGCAATCATTGGGACATTTACCTTAACCCCTTGGCCTACGACTTATTTTACAGTATCAATAACTAGACGTTCTTTGTCCTCCGCAGAACGACAAAAAGAAAAAACAAATTTGTAGTTACTGCGTGCTTAGATATTCTCCATTGACCGTATACGATCAGCAATTAAATAAAATGTTATTTCCGTTTAAAGAAAATTCAGGAAATACGTGTTTAGATGATTCCGTTCGAAATCTTGATCACGAGTCTGACTCGTTGTTGTTAGGACAAGGGATTAAATTTGCAGGAAGACAGACTCTCCAGCGTCGCGCAGCACCAGCAGAAGGCGAGTTTATAAATTTAGTCGGGCAACAACACACTGGGTCGCGCGCCTATCGTTAATTTACCGAAACGAGGAGAAAGGATGACCGAGGATGGAAGAGGAAAAAAGGACCCGGTGGGGTTCGGGGTAAGGCAAGCGGATAGAGATTGACGAAGAGGACGAGGAGGACGCGATCCTGACCACCACGCTGGTTGGGTTACTCCCGATCGTAAAGTAACCGAGGCGCAGAAACCCGACGAAACGTGCAATTGAAGCGTCGAGCGAGCGTGATTACCGTCATCAGCGAAGTTCAAATACCGGTGTAAACGCTTCGCACTTTCGACTCGCTTGGATATGCGATTGTGCGAGATCGTGAGCGGCTCTACACTTTGATCGGGGGAGAGGGGGAGGCCGTATTACGAGGAATCGTTCGCGGCCCCGTGTCAGGGGGGTTAAAAGAAGAGAAATTGAAATCGTTCCGAGTTGTAAAATCATTTGCCGCGGACCGATAACACCCGAGAACACCGATTGTACGGGCACGTACCCCGTCGGCGCCATAATGCGCTCGAAAACCCGACGAAACATCCCTCCGACGGACGTACAAACTTCTGCGGGTATGCAACTGTCCAACCTGCTCCCTTTTCTTTGTTTCAGAATTTTCTAGAAAATTGTGCAAGTCGGTCGTACAGGGTGACTCAAAAATGTGGGGAAATCTTGAGCGAAGTGGTTTTCAGGCTTCGTTAAGGATTTATTGATGAAAAATTCGCATCTAACGAATTCTGGCTCGACCAACAGCAACGCCATGTCGAGGATTCCGAATTCGTTGTCCGCAGCCGCACTCTGATTGGTTCACATTCTTTGTTAATAACTCCTCGACGTAGCCGGACAGTTTTGCTATGGGAAAAGTTAGTTTAAATGTCTTCCGACTTTTTGGAACAACTTGTACTACAATCAGGACGATTCCTTCTGCGCAGAATTCATTCAGCGTAGAATTCATTCTACGCGATCTTTTTTAAAGTTTTAACTGTTTTGAATAATGGTATAACAATTTTGTTGGCGTCTAGAATTACCGTTCGAGGGCATACAAGTGTTTTGATATGGTGGCATTATGGATGGATGTAACGAGCAATTTTATAACTGCGATAATTATAAAATAAAAAATTACAAATCGTCATTCGACCGGCTGCAGTCTTGGTTAATTTTAAAGTCACCGTGGACAGTAAAAATGCCATAAGTTACAGTTCCAGGATACAGGAAAATATGGCGTGGCTAGTGTACAAAAATAACAAGATTTAGTTTATTTACTAAGTCGCTTCCTATGGAGGCAATTTTATAATTGTAATAATTATAAAATAAAAAATCTGGAAATGGTCATTCGACCGGCTGCAGTTTCGGTTAATTTTAAGGTCATCGTGGACCACTGGTAGAATGCCATAAGTTACGGTTCCAAGATACCGAAAAACGTGGACTGACCAGTACTGCACGACTCTCCCTTAATCAGGAAATTGGTTTCGTTGTTCCCGCTACAAAAATTCGAAAATCCGCGATCGCATGCCGCACCCCGAACACGCGTTCTCGGTCTGTAACGTGTTACTTTAACAAGGATAACGTAATGGATCCGTTAAGAGCGTGGCGATCAACTTAAATGCCGCGCGAAATTACGCGAGTTAATTTTTCAGTTACTCGGCCAGTAATAGCGGCACGATAAGTAATAACGGTAGTCGCGCGAAAGAACCGTTCATTTGCTAAATAGACTGCATTATTGTTTTTACCGCATTTTTCGCTTTCATCCCTTTTAATCAATATCCGTCGGCTAGCAATTTAATGTGTATACATATTTAGCCGCCATCGCGGCGATCGTTTCGATGGTTTCGTTGACGATCGAAGCGACCGACGGTTTGCTTCTTTTTCAGTTGACGTTAATTGCGAGTTAAACATTTGATTGTTAAATTGACGGTGTTGCTGTTCAGTTTTTTTTTTCAGCGACGGACCAAGAAGAAATCCTGTTTGAGACACTGTGTCTGCCATCTCTTGGTCCGGAGACTAACTTCGAGTTTGGACATGGCACGTGGCACGCTCTGGGGGCTTGCACTCGAAACACTTTGCGAAGGGCGATGGGAAAAATATTGACCAGGAATGATCCTGATCCTTAGGACTTTAAGGCCCTTTGCTAATTTTTGGTACATTGAAATTGGGTAAATATCGACAACCACTTGAATATTGCGCAATATCTCCTGAGCAATGGAGTAAAGTAAAGACAGTTTAAATAATAAATCTATCATGGTCAAGTGGTCGGTCTTACAATCTATATTTGTAACAGTTGTAAAAGTTCATCTATGGAAAATATTGGATAAAATTCATTGTTGAAGCGTCTAATAGAAATTACAGATAGTTTAAATATATGTATTGCTGCCATTTTTATAAGACTTACCAGGTACTTTTAACGCGTGGTAGGTTGTGTTAAAGATTATACCTCAAAAACGAAGGTCCAATGTCATCTTAAGGGTCGCAGTTTTATAAGAACTCATTCTAGAATCCTTTCTCTATTCACATGCAGATCCTAGAAAATTATAAAGAATATCCAATGTAAAATTAACATTGTAAAATTAACTCTTTGACTTACAATTTAATTCTAACATTGTGTATGCAATTTTTGTATCCGTCGTTGTTTATCTGGACGGAAAAAGTACATGAATATCACAGAATGATTCTGTAATCAGCAGAAGTTAATTTATTATTGAGATAAATGAGACGAACAGATTAACAAATTGTATAGTGTCTCTGGATATCGGCTCGACCGATTTAATATCGATTCAAAATGCTGAATCTAATTAAAAAGTAGCGAACCGACATTTTTAACCATTTTATCATTGCCTTATATAAATTTTTCAGCTAACAGGGTTAGGGTAAAGGATTAACCCTTCGACAGCATCATCCAGGATAAAAATCCATTTCATTAACAAGTATAAAAATCATACATTTAATTCCGCAAATTGTTTACGATTAAATTAAATGCAAAGTTGATGCAAGAGTCTGTATGCGGTAATAAATATTTACGATATCTGCGTTGTATGCTTATGCCAATGAATTTATCTTTATCTTATCGTTTCTTATTCTAGTTTTTATAAAATGATCCATGATATTTAAAATTTGCATAATCATACACAATTTTTATTACGAACAATGACACGAATAATGTTTCAGAAACTTGTATCTTCAAAAATATGTTATAAAATGTTTATAAAGGAAGCTGTGAATGATTCTAAGCGCTGTCAATTGTAACTTATGGAAAAGGTTTGCCAAAATATTATCTATGGCTTAAACTTATTCCTCATTCTAATTTTTATAAAATAGCCATGAAATTTAGAATTTGCATGAAGATCCTCAACCTATTACGAGCAATAATACGAATAATGTTTTGTGAAAGTGTGTTTCCAAAAAAACGTTTTAAAAAGTGATAAAGGAAGCTACGAATGATTTTAAGTGCCGCCAACTACAAGTTACAGAGAAGATGCCCTAAAATGTTATTCGCAGTTTGTTTGAAAAAATGTTAAGAGTTCCATCGGATTGTGGCATAGTTGGACCAATTGTTGATCGCAAATTCGCCGCTCCGAGCGGTCGCCTGAAATATCCACGTACGACTATCCGCTCCGATCTCGTTGGAGCGATTCGCGCGGGGCACGCAATTAACGTCCACGAGCTACTTAATAATATAACGGTCAATTTGTCACGATTAGCTACCGTAATGATAGCTCCCACGGATAATTTATTGTTAATTATTCCTCGTACGGCTGTCGGTGTATATTCCCGGGCACGTCCATCAGGCGCCGACAACTAAATTGACAATTAATGGAAATATTGCACGCGCCCGTAATCATTGGAAAAATGATCTCGGCGTCGCGGCACCGCTAAAGCCTCGGCTGTACTTAAACTCCCCCTTCTTCACCGACACATCGTAACAACAACTCTGCCTGATATTATGTAGTAATTAGGTTATCTCCGTCGATCGTCGGTAGCAATTTGCTGGCGGGCGTTAATTGTAGTCAAATTCAGGAACTTTCGAATGAGAGAAGAAAAAAGAACGGAAAAAATAAAACGAGCAGGGCCGTTAACGCGCGACGGATTCCATCAACTTCTCCAACGGCTCCGGACAGTTTAGTCGACTAACGAAAACAGTTTAACAACGAGATTAGCAACGATCGATCTAATCTCTTAACCGGCGCGTTAATCATTCAATCACCGAGCGTTACCGTTCCTGTCGCCGGCGTTCCTCATAAATCACACGAACGGTGTCCGTCGATGCATTGGAAATGTAACGGGGCGTTGAAAGCGACGGATAAATAGCTGATAGAAAAATTCGAAAAATATACCAGCTAATCCGAGAGAGTCGATTCTATTAAAACCGATCTGCATCAGGCATTATGGCGACGCCAGTCTTCGGCACGTTCTCTTTCTCTCGTCGGTAGAATTTTCAACGCGGCGGTTCACCTTGAGGGGGCATCGTTCATGCGAATCTCTCGCTGCGCAGCATCCCCCGCTTACTATGCCGCGCGTCACGAGGTCCGAAAAAAGGCCTAGGAACTGGCATTACACGAGGTGCGCATAAAGTTCCATGAATTATCGCGTGGCTCGCCGGGCCCCGGGAACAGCGCGGGACTTACGTGTTCGGGGAAGCAATGCTCCTGGTATGGCCGCAAGATGGGCTAGAGTTGCCGATCTAACCTATACTTACCGTCACTGAGATAATCTAGCGCTGGTCTAACCCACTGTAATCCGAGCGCCGGCACAGTCGTGTCGGGGACTCCGGGATCTTCTCTTCCTAGTCCTCGCTAACTGTGCTTCTAGCACGTTGCTTGTCGCAAAAATTTTCGTGACTCTCCACCGGCATGCCGGTTACCAAACCCCTCGCTTCGACTTCCCGGTGCAAACGATCTTTCTTCAGAGATCTTGGAAACCAAGCTCGATTCACTTGGCTATAGTAAGAGTTTGATGGTTTGATTCGCTAGGCTGTTTGGGAGTTCGTATTGGCATAATAGAGCGGCTACTCCTCAGGGACTCATCAGGGAGTCTTTTTCACATTTATCAGCGATGGAATTCGATCCACTTGGCTATAGCAAGAGTTTGCTGGTTTGAACGTGGTACAAGTATTAGGCAGTTTGGAAGACCGAATTGGGATAATAGAACGGCTAATCTTTTATCTATCGCCATTAAGGAATCCATCTTGCTTCAAAGATATCAGGGATGGAGCCCAATTAATTTGTCTATGGCAAGAGTTTGCTGATTTGAACGTGGTACAATTATTAGGAAGTTTGGAAGGCCGAATTGGGATAATAGAATGGCTGCTCCTCTATCTGTCCCTATCAAACAGTCGATCTTTTTCCAAATTTATCAGGGATGAAGCTCTATCCACTTGGCTATAGCAAGAGTTTGCTGGTTTGAACGTGGTACAATTATTAGACAATTTGGAAGACTGAAGTTGGGATAATAGAGCGGCTGCTCCTCTGTCTATCCTAATCAAGAAGTCAATCTTTCTTCCAAGATATAAGGGATGGAGCTCAATTCACTGGTTGTAGCAGGAGTTTGTTTGTTTGGCCATGATTGAAAAATAAGACGAGTTCAATAATGATTTCATCTCTTTTTAGAGACATCAGACACCAAAGTCTATTCACTGGTTCAAATGTGGTTAAAGAGATTTTTCTTTATAGGTCTCGCGAACGAAATTTGTCCTACATATTGTAACAGGAATTGGCTTGTGTACTCCTCAAACAAGATAATTTGGTTAACGAGTTTGGATAATAGAGAGATAGCTTGTCTAAGTATCTTCATTAAGGAGTTAACCTTCCTTTAAAGACCTTGGAGACGAAGATAGATCTACTGGTTATAACATGAATAGTTTATGGTCTTATATGTAGATTATTATAATTACAGAGCGGATGTTTATGCAAATTAAAAGGTATTTAAATCAATTTTAAGAAACAGACGTTAAATGAAATTACAGTTTCTTTTCTTTTTAATAATTTCAAGCAGCTGAAAATAATATAACGTCGTTAAAGCCTTTTAATGTTTTTATTATTTTGTGTATTCGATCAATCCGTTTTTATTCTACATGCATAAAATCCGCGATCTCGTTGTAATTATTAAAACATAGATTCGAGGCTCACAGGTGTAAATTTATTGTTCTGTGAACATTATCCCAGCATTTTCCAAGCTTTTACATCGTACAACTTGATGACCAGCATTGATAAAGCTAGCAGCAATGCATGAGTCGTCGGAATAATTATACTAAAATGGCGGAACGTATATGTTGAATCATTTTTCATGGAATTACACGGTTCGCATTAACAACTTCGATAATAATGTGTAAATTGATACTACACATCCTCAATTTCATTCTTGCTTTAATCCCTTGCACCCCTTGTATAATATCCAGCCAAATTGCAATGTGTGGTATTAATTTCTCTCGTAACAAACGGAAATTCTAGTTCGTTATTATCGATATTTATATAATCCTTCGAGAATACATAAACAATTGAAATATCATTTGAAATGATACGCCATTTTATTTAATAACGAGTTCTACGACAGTGATGATTTTTTAAATATTTTTTTAAATAACGTCTAACATTATTTTGCAATAATTTAATAATTATGAAATTCTAAACTGCTTACTATTTTTTTAAATATTTCTTTCGATACATGGAAATCATAGAATTGACTATTACTTCAAATGCAACAATAGTTAACTAATTATTTCGAACAGGTATTTTTTATTTTCATTTTAAATCGAAGTCCAGGTCTGCAGAAATTAGCATTAAAATTGTCAAATATATATTATCTTGTAAAAATAACAACCTATCATTAATTTTGATTTTATGCAACGTTTATTACAACACATTGAATAAAAATATCTACTGAATCGATTTCTAAGAAGAAAATTTTTTAACTTAAATAATTACAAAACAAAAAATCTAGAAAAGTCATTCGACCCGCTATGGTAGACTCAAAAGTTAAAACATAAAATTCTGAACTATGTAAAGCGTAGAATTATGTAAAATCGAAACGAGAGATGAACAAGGGTTGAACATCGGTAAAACGTATATGAGATTCGCGTTAGCACTTTTCGGACACCCTGTATAGGTCTGACAGTGACCTGAACGGGGTCCGCGGTCCGTGGGTGGTGTAGTATCTTATGGGTGAGGAGGGCTCAGCCAATGGGAATGGAACGTGGGTGGTTGTAGTGGCCTGAGTTTTCACAACCGGCTTACCTTTGCGTGGGTGTAGGTTGCACGGCTTGCAGGATGCACCATCTTTCAAAATGGTGGCCGTGCCCCCCCAAGTCTCCGCATTTCTTTCCATTCGATATGGCCGTCGTTTCTCAAATCCTGAACGGTGCGAAATACGAAAACGCAACGGTTTTCCTTTCCGCGCGATCTATTATATCGCGAGAATGTAACATTCTGGGAAAAGGGAATTGCTTCGGGGAAGCAATATCGTATCGAGGCGGTTGTCTCGTGTCGGTCAATGAGGTTTGTCCGCGCAACGATCAACGGTGCAAAAAGGGGGAAAAAATAGGAAAAAAAAAAGAGGAATCTGTCCACAAATGCAACCGAACACCAGAGCCAACCCGATATCGTTTCAAGGAAACGGCGATTATTACACCGGCATCGATTATTGATTTTTCTACCGGGGAAGTGAAAATTACAACTGCGACGCAAGCCGTCGCATATGGTAATGGGATTGGCATGTAACAACAGTTACGAGCCGCGCAGCGTACACACGATCGATCATATTGTTCCCATCTGCGTCTCGGAAAACGTTGTGTGCGCATCAGCAACGAGGGGGAAAACACTGATCTTGTCTCTGTAAAAACAAGCGACCGTATCTACGAGGCAATACCGGCAGGCTCAAGTTGATCAAAAAATTACATTACCGCAGCGGCGTCAATTTACATACTCACTCCTGTGTACAGTTATTTTTTTTTTCTCTTTTTTTTCCCCCCCGACGGTATACTCTCTGTGGATATTGTTAGCGCCCGATGCTTCTTATCTCCGTTTAATTTGCGTCTCGATACTAACGAGCGCAAATAAATTTAACTCGCGGCTACCGTACGCCGGGTTCCATGCGAGATCTATTATAAATATTAGGCCTTCGTGAATTCGTTGTTTATGTAAGGAAAATCGAAGCAGCGCCAGACAATATTATCCGGCTCGTTCGAACAACTTGTCTCTTCATTTTTAGGAGAAACTTCGTTTATGGCGGATTTTTATGGAGTAGATTACGTTGTCTGCGTTTAGTGCAACGTATAGCAACACAGCAGACTTTCATGGATTTTTTTAGTAATTTTACCGAGTTGTAAAACGACACAATTTTAAATGTTTCTAACGTTTTCATTTGGAGTACTTGCTTCCGGTCATGGATGCCTTAAATTGATTTTTTAAATAATTTTGCCGAGTCGGAAATGATACAACATGGAAATCTTCACACTGTTTCTCATTCGATATATTTATTTCCGATCATGAATGCGTTAAATTGATTTTTTAAATAATTTTTCCAAGTTGAAACGACATACAAGTTTCTATTTGATGTACTTACTTCCGGTCATGAAAACGACACAATTTTAAATGTTTTTAATGTTTTTCATTCGATGTATTTACTTTCAGTTACAAATACATCAAACTGATTTTTTAAATAATTTTTCCAATTTGCAACGACATACAAGTTAAAATGTTTCCACTGTTTTTCACTCGACGTACTTACTTGCGATCATAAATGCATTAAATTTGCAATCTACTCGTTTACTTTATGAGTCATTGAGTTACATATGCAGATTTCAACAACGTGCAAATTCCAATCAGAATTGATAATAAGTATTATTAATTACTGGATAATGAACGCACCTCACGTTATAATTCTTTCCGGTACGAATAAATTGATATTCAATTCTGCTCTTATTACGACTATACTGTGGATTGTGTCAATTGTATACTTATTTCTTTCATTAATGAATAAAATAAGCTGAGTTAGTATATCAATGTTTTTAATTCTTGTCATATTTTTCTGATCGCCCGCTTTCGTGTTCGCCATAAATGCAACAAATCCTCAGTCTAATTATGACAATTATTTTAGACGAGTCAACAACGCCGGTCACTGACAGCGACCGGCAACGTGTTAAACCTGATATGCAAGTTAGAAGCGATTGAACCAAAGATTCTCTACTGCGTTTATTCACAGTAAATCACAGCTGGTCAAACAGCCCATTTAAGACTTTTTATTGTGCAATTATTGAAATTATAAAATTGCTTCTACGAGAATTCTAGATTTTATTAAATCGTATATTATAAAAAAAAAACTCACGAAGAATTTAAATAAATAAAATCTTGTTATTTCCACGAGGCAATTTATACTAGCCAATTTTTCGGTTAGTGTTAAATATTACAACGCAAACAGTTATTATAAAACACGATTTATTGGTTTTGGTATGAAATTATTGTAATTGGATAGGGTATCGATATCGCGGGTGCGTTTTCTGTAACAATGCACCCCAATCGATTATCCTCAACGCCTGGAAAAATGAATAAATCATCGATCGGAGGGATGGCGATTCAAGTGAATAACTAGACCGCGGTAATTAAATGAGATCATCCCGGACGAGCGTCGTTGCGTGGCCACCCCGCAGCAAAATACTCCGCTCCGGTTCGGAACTGGTTTCCAGGAATTTTTTTCGGTTATTAATTGTACCTTATACGTATCACAGGTAGGCAAAGAAATGGGGCTCGGAATAGATAGATAGATTCGCTATCTAATGCGATCATGATGTAATAGGTACGCAGTGCAGTGTGTAATGGGCGTGTCAAGATTAAAACCGGATCGCCGCCATGCTAGCTTTTGCGGCCTAAATTTTTTGCCGCGTGTGTTCATCGCGTTTTCCGTAACTGCACCGTTATAATATCACCCGGAAGTATAGCGAAAAAAATATCGCAATTGCGTATAAATGCACTTAGAATCATGTCTGTTATCCGCTTAAGAAAACAATCAATGTAATCGAACTACAGCCGGACAAAACATAATCCGATTAATCCTGAGATTTCAAGAGATTACTGCTCGGTAAATTGTAATCAACGACGCCGGATTCAACCGTTTCTATTCAAACACGTATATTTTTATTAACAAACCTACTTGATTGAAATTAACATCGAGGGACAAACGAGGCAGACGCCATCGTGCGTATTGTAACGTAGCAGGAAAATTTGACAATTAGTAAACGACTTCGAAAATGCGCTTCGTGGAAGAGATTGTAAACTGTACTGTTCATTCTTGTAAAGTTACATTAACCTCTTCCTCTACAATTTATTTTATCATTGTAGTCATTACAATTGCTTTGTCGTTCATAAGTTATTAACATATATATAAGTTTATATTTATCCTCAAACTACCATTCATCGACAACAACAAAATACAATTGTAATTCATTTTGAAGGAAATTAAGAATGTCCGTTCTTAATCGACATCTACGTCACAATACATGGTTTGAAATACACTCATCCTACAAGTGCAGTTACTTGTAGCCAGACTTAGAAAAGAATCTGGGAAACTAAATTTTTTGATCGAAATTATTGCCTCACAGAAAGGGATGTTTTGGGGGTTGGCGGATTTCCCCGATCTGCATATCTTCCATAATTCGACGTTGCAAGTTGCAATTCGACGGTTGCAATTGAAAAACACTTTTCGACGTACGTAAAATAAATTTTAAACTTGCGAATTGTTTTTCGAATAAGTTTTCCAAACTTCGTGCTAAAAACATCGCGAAAACTACCAACAGAATTTGTACGGGCACATTTTTTTCGACGGTCGGATCAGTTACTAAAATGAACAAAACGAAAAGTAGAAAACACGCGAACCACCATTGCGGGAACCGCTGAAATATTTACTCCTGAAAAATGTGCTATTCCGCAGAAATATAAACGCACTTCGACGAGTACACTGGAAGTACATAATTTTCATAGAAACTTACAGTGGCGACCGCGAAAAATTAATTAATTTAGAGTCCCTATTTGCGTATGTCACAGCGCAAGGGGTTGATTTAAAATTGTTCCTTGTCAACAATTTATCGTCGACAACAATCTATAACAATTCTTCGGTGAAGTCGAACATTGTCGTCTCCATACCTACTCTTAACTCGTAGCATAATCCTGCCCAAGTATTTCAGGACTTAGGAGACTTCGGCGATGATCAAGTAGCATCGAATGGATCAAAACTCAGAATAGGTGATGTAAACCAAACTTTATTGCGAGAATATAAAACACTATAATCAACTTATAAAAACGCGCAACGTAGAAAAACCGTAGGTCTCCGCAGCTCTTCGCTTGCACGCACAATGTCGCATTCCGGACTGCAGAGATTAGGCCAAGGCGTTGTCGATCTCGCGTTCCCAGGGCCGCGAACGAACGAGGAGTTGATGGCTCGTAGCCCCTAAAACAGAACGAGCAGCGTCGATAAATTTCTAACGGTGCAATTCCGGCTGGCATAACCACAGAGTCCGAGCATGATCTCGGCGTGTGCGCCGAATGGTAAGCGCGGTGCTGGTAGCGCGTGCACGCGATTTTCACGCGTACAACATGGACAAAAAAATGGAGTCGCTTCTAATTTTCAATTCCATATTTTACCGTTGTATTATCAGGCCTGCACGGGGAATTATAATTTATCTAATCTCGATCTCGTAGCGGGACACGCTTGCAGCACGGCTTGCAGCACCGTCGAAAGAACACGTTCCCGCGCCATTTCTATGTCGGCCGAGTCGGAAACCAAACTCGCGGGGCTCCTCCGCGATTAGGATCGCTCGAGGTGCTCGTGACTGACGGCACTATCGATGGAACGTCCTGTAGAAGGCTGCCGACACTTCGGCTGTTCCCAGGCAAGGTCCTCGCCATGTCGGTTCCTTGGAAACAATTACGCCTGCTGGCTTATAATAACGAGCCGTTCTTCTGGAATCGTAGGTACATTCGTATACGTGTTTATATACCAACACGACGAACGGCTTTCCTCGCGAGCATGTGCAACGGACCAAGCGCGCTACGAAGATGGATAGGCTCGTAAATCTATTGGCAGAGCGCATTCCCTCGTTTGGCATCCTACTTTTTTCACGTTTTTGCGCTCCCCGGACGATCCTTCGGGCCCCCTCTCGCATCTCCTCTCTCTCCCACTCTCTTTCTCTCGTTTTGAGATTTATCGCCTAAAGCCAAAATGCCGGGGGCATGTCTAACATGGCCCGGAATGAAGTTGGTTTACCTCCGTCGATGACTCCCGGGACATTCCGATCGCCAACCTCGATGATCGGGAAAAATCGATCGGCAGCCTCGCTATCTATCTTCCTCGATTGGAAGTCTTCATTCGGCTGTTCGTCGACCGATCTATCGCTTTGCGACTAATTTTCAGCTATGCGAACGTCCCGAGCGAGGGACTGCGACTAGGTCTCGTTACGCCACCATTTTGTGCCCGAGGTATTGTACAGTTGAGTATTTTAATGTAGCATGATTTAAATGTAGAACGCCCTGTAGTGGAACGAATAGATTTATTCAATAATTAAATAATTCAATGTTTCTATGACACTTTGAAAGTTGTTTCGTGCACTTTTGTAGAAATTGTTTATGAGGCTGCTGAGTGAGACACGACTTTAAAGATTTGCCAAATATTGCCACGAAATCGCTAAATATTGAAGGTAACACCCTTCTTAAAATCGCGAAAAATCTTTAGGTCTCCGATTCTTGTGTAATTTTGGTTACACGTTTCTAGATGGGTAGGCAGAGTGTATGCCAAATTTTAGCTCGATCGGAATCGAATTGCAGTCGTGGCATGACTTTGAAATTTCGGAGCGTCCATCGTGAAAATGGGAAAAATTGGGGTTGATAAAACGAAACCCCCTGGATTTCCCGGGAAAGGCTGGCCTCGATATTGAGTAACATATTTAAAGAGGAAGGTCTGGAGAAGATTTTGCCGGTGGAATCATGTCGATTGCTCTAATAGTTTGGTCGGGGCACGACTTCAAAGATTTGCCAAATATTGCCACGAAATCGCTAAATATTGAAAGTAACCCCCTTCTTAAAATCGCGAAAAATCTTTAGGTCTCCGATTCTATTGTAATTTTGCTTACACGTTTCTAGA
>CM052088.1:8194907-8210271 GCA_028453745.1 Agapostemon virescens
TTTGAAAGAGTTAAAGAATTAAATATCCGCTTCGCGGAAAAAGAATCGACACTGGTGCGATCGATGTGTATTAAAAATGTATAGTTAAATCCTCGAAATCGTTCCCGTTTCATCCATCATCGAAGAGACTGGTTCGACCTATAATTTTTCAAGTTTTTGCGTTTTCTCGAGCGAAGCCCGTTTCCTTGCAATGTTTACACGCGTAAAGTTCTCGCGACTTGTCGTTCAATCAAACGCGATCGCTAAAAGCACGTAGCACGGCCGATCAAGCCAGCCTGGAACCGCGGTCTGCGTACGGCTGTTGCCGTTGCACGCAGCAAATAAAACGAGCGGCAGTCGACATCGAAATTATACGTATAGATGGCATTGATGTATGGCCGAGCGGGTTTTGATAGACCGGACGGCCCTCGCAGCCGAGTATAATCGCGCCGCAGCGCATCGTTTTCTCGCCGTCCCTCCATTTTGAGTCTGGGTCTTGGTAACCTCGCAGTCACGGCCGCAAAGGTAGCTGATTATTGCCGCAGCTATATTCTATCAGGCTCGTGCAGAAATTCCAGCCCTTCGTCGATTGCGTTGTTGTCATCCCCCATAATTCCTACCAGCCTCAACAGCCGAAACATCCACTCGAAACACGAAGACGGAGAAACTATTTCGAGATCCGAAAAATGAAGATTCAATGCATGTACTGAGATCTCAACTGTGACAAATTAATAAAGTTCCGCATAGATTTGTTTGAGATTGCTGTGGAATATTCAATCAGGCTCGCGTTGTTGCTATTTCCCATAATTCCCAACTGGTCCAATATTGAACCATCCACTCTAAACGCAACGAAGACGGAAGACCCATTTTGAGATCCGCAAAATAAAGATTTAACGAGTAAACCGAAATCTCAATTTTGACAAATTAATAAAATCCCATTAAAATTTGTTTAATATTTCTGTGTAATATTCAAACAGTCTCGCCTTATTCTCATTCCTTATAATTTCTACTAGTCCCAATATCAAAGCATCCACACAAAACACAAAGAAAACGGAAGACCCATTTCGAGATCCGCAAAATACAGATTCAACGCGTAAACCGAAATCTCAATTTTGACAAGCTAACAAAATCCTATTCAGATTGTTTTAGTATTTCTGTGTAATATTCAATCAGTCTCGCGTTATTATCATTCCGTATAATTTCTACTAGTCCCAATATCAAATCATCCACACAAAACGCAAAGAAAACGGAAGACCCATTTCGAAATCCGCGAAATAAAGATTCAAAACGTGAACCGAGATCTCAACTGTGACGAATTAATAAAGTTCCGCATAGATTTGTTTAATGTTTCTATGTAATAATCAATCACGCTTGCGGAGAGCTACCAAGCTTGTTATCATCCCCCATAATTCCCAACAGCTCCAATACTAAACCATCCGCTCAAAACGCGAAAACGAAAGATCTATTTTAAGATGCGAAAAATAAGCTTCCAAAATATATAGGTCACAGTGTGAGCTCAACTGTGATAAATTATAAAAATGTCACATAGATTTATCGACTATTTATATTCTAATTTGATCGGCTACTACCGAATCATCAACAACCCATAAAAGATAAAAACTCCATTTAGAATCCGCAAACACAGACTCCAAGAATATTAAACGATTCTCTGAAAAAAGTGGGGACGCAAACGGAATTCGAACCCTCGACTTCCACTTCACAAAACATATTAATTATTCTAATCGCCATAATTTGTTTAACTCTCTCGCAGCTTAAATACGCGCGAAACGTACATACATGCGAAAACGGCCAGTATTTACAGTATATTCGATATTTACAATAATCAACTCGTCCCGCTGCAATTTTCGCACAAACACAGATTCCCAGCAGAAGGGTTAACTTCGAGAGTCCTACATCTCGCATAGCTCGCAACGCAAAGTGAAATTTGATCTGTGAAAAATTATGAAAATCTGTTTGACAGGGAATTTTCAGTTTTCCGAGATTGAAGACTGTAGATTAAGCGTTTTTGCTGTTAGAAACTCGAAATCAGCAACAAGGTAGGCACGTTCATGTGGCGTGCCTATCGCAGGTAACACTGTAACGGGCAAGTCTGTGGACGGAACCTCGGCCCCGGGATATAAATCTTCCGCCGACAGATGCGCCGCCCTCAACGTTCGCCATCGACCAACCAACCGACCAGAATTTCCGAGGGTAACGCCCTGAAAAACCAGACTCGCCTTGGATGCCGGCTGCATTTGCATGTCATTTCGTAAGCGATTACATCCACCCCAAATACCGCGGTGCATTCGAGAAACGCGAGAATCCCATTCACTTGCGTAGATCTTACGACGCCTATCTTCTGATAGCCCATCGGTCTAGGAACACCAAAACTTCAATCGAAAAACCTTGTGGCGTAGTAAACTTACGACGACGAGGAGATCACTGTCTTTAACAGATGGGTCGTTAATTTCTGATAATTACATAGACGAAATTACTTTGGCTCGTTTGGGCAGTTCAATGGCTTTTTAAAACCCGTCCTTGTTTAGATGCAAGTGTTGCGGACCCGGCCAGCCTAGTTAATCGAATTAAACACACTATCAATAACCCTGGGATCATCGTAAGAATAGAAATGATCTATTTAAGATTTCTGTTACATTATTCGAAAGGCGATCTTTGAGATATAAATTGTTAATTTATAGTACAGTGGCTTTTTGACACGTATTTTTCGATGCAATTGTTGCTGTTTTGTTAGTCCTAATTGAATCGAATCAAGCAGACTATAAATAATTCTGAGACTGTCAAAGAAACTGCAATGACCCTCTAAAATGTTTGTATCGTCGATCTTTGCAATATAAATTGTTAATTTGTTACGATTTCATGGACGAAATTGCTTTGGCTCGTTTATAGCTCAGTGGCTTTTTGACACGTATTTTTCGATGCAATTGTTGCTGTTTTGTTAGTCCTAATTGGATCGAATGAAGCAGACTATAAATAATTCTGAGACTGTCAAAGAAACTGCAATGACCCTCTAAAATGTTTGTATTACTAGTGCAACGTCGATCTTCGAGATATAAATTGTTAATTTGTTGTGATTTCGTGGACGAAATTGCTTTGGCTCGTTTATAGCTCAGTGGCTTTTTGGCACGTATTTTTCGATGCAATTGTTGCTATTTTGTTAGTCCTAATTGGATCGAATCAAGCAGACTATAAATAATTCTGAGACTGTCAAAGAAACTGCAATGACCCTCTAAAATGTTTGTATTACTAGTGCAACGTCAATCTTTCAGATATAAATTGTTAATTTGTTGTGATTGCGTAGACAAAATGGCTTTTGCTCGTTTACAGTTCGACACGTGTTTTTAGATGCAATTGTTGCTGTTTTGTTAATCCTATTGAATCGAATCAAGCAGACTATAAATAATTCTGAGACTGTCAAAGAAACTGCAATGACCCTCTAAAATGTTTGTATTACTAATCCAACGTCGATCTTTGCAATATAAATTGTTAATTTGTTACGATTTCATGGACGAAATTGCTTCGACTCGTTTATAGCTGAGTGGCTTTTTGACACATATTTTTCGATGCAATTGTTGCTGTTTTGTTAATCCTATTGGATCAAATGAAGCAGATTCTAAATAATTCAGACACTATCAAAGAAATTGCAATGATCCTCTAAAATGTTTGTACTACTAGTCGAATGTCTTACATCTTTGAAATATAAATTGTTAATTTTTTTATGGTTTATACATTTAAGTAATTCAGTGGCTTTTCGAAACGTATTTTCAAGTATTGAAGATTTGTTAATCGGATTGCACCTAACCAAAGAGACTATCAGTTACTTCGGGGCTATCAAAGCAAGTAAAATGACCCATTTAAGACTTCCGTTCTATTATTCGAAAGTTCATGTCCTTTTGATTATGTTCTAGATTCTAATATATTTCTAATTTGATGTTCAAGTTTCCTGGATATCCTCGTCGACAAATACAACTATAGATTTCAACATTTCTGGATGATTATAAATTGATTTATACACAGAAAGTGTGTAAATCAATGTCTTTCAATGAAAAATACAATCGCGCAAGAAAATGTTAACAAAAGCATTTTGTTTAAACAATAAAGCTATGAGCTCCCATAAATTTCATAAAAATCGGATTTTCGCGTCTGAATATATTCCCTCGTTAGAATTAACGATCAGAGAGCATGGATGCCTTCGGAACGATAGTCGAGAAGCTTGCGGTGAAGTTTTTTCTAACAGCGGTAACAAGTCCGAGAGTTGTCGGGGCATTTCAGTATCTTGATTTCAGAGAATGATCGCGGATTCCATAAGGTTCCGGGGGCTCGATGGTGGATAGAGGCTCGTGGAAGTCATAGAACTCCTCAAGCCGCGGAATCGCGTGTGAGCGACGCATTCATAAGTCCACAGGGAAGGAAAAGTTCGCCGTGTATACATACATACATACATATATAATCGAATGGCGTGCGTATTGCACGCGGGGTACTCTCGCGCATAACGCGGGCAGACATCTCTCCCGATAATATTTTTCTGCTCGTGGAATATACACACACGCGTTCCCGGTGCTGTCACGAATGCGAATGCAGGGAAGGCTGAGCCCAACCGCAGGGAATTCGCGAATCACGCAACGCGACTTCTCGTTCCGACGTTAATCTCCTCTCGCGCCTGAGATAATTTCATTAGTCTCATTACGAGGGACATACACGCTGCATGAATTCCATTCGGCACTCGCAAAAGGAAACGCGAGAGATTCTACTCCGGTGCAATTTTCCAACGGGATCCTTTCTTCCTTTTTCGATCACATTCTTCCTATTTCTCGCTTGTGACATCACCATAAGACATAAAACCCCGAAAACGCGAATCATCGACACGCTACTGACTCACTTACAAACAGACCACTTATAATAAACAATCATAACTGATTCACACCAACCCTAGCGACCTTCGTCCTCAGAGCCTCACCCATTGCGACGACCCTATAAGTAGAATTCCAAAACACAAAAATAAAGAGTCTAGTTTCAACACCGAAAGACGCCTAATCTCTCTGTCCGTCACCTTCTCGCCAACAAGTACAGTTTCGTGAAGTGCATATCGGCCAGAAAACGCGTCCTGTCAGGATTCACGACTCCGAATTTATCGGTTAGGGTAAAAGTGTAGTGAAGTCCCGTAACACGCTTTCTTTCTGTTCGCAGATCCGATTAGCTCCGAGTTGGTAGCATTATATCCGCGCATCGAATATGTTATCCGGTGACCGACGAGTCGTGTCAATATCACCGATCATTTTATTCGATAATGGCAGACCTGTTTTTCTCGGCCAGATGCCTCCGACGATCCTGCCATTGTGCGACGGCGCGACCGTCCGATGAATATTCAAGAGGCGAACAAGTCCGATCGCTCTTTCTGGGGAACGCTTTATAACTTATGTTCACTGTCGGATTTTTCATTATACCCGGCTGACCGAGATAAAACGCGGGCGTGCGGCTTCCTGGGCATCTTGGAAGTCATAATTCTCCTCTCTCTCGGACCGGTGACGGTTACTTTGATGATGATTTATTCGCGGTGCTACATTTTTATGTTCGCATAATTCTGCTGCTTTTTCTTTTCTGCTCTGTTTTTTTTTCGTAATTTATTATTCATGCCGCTTGTCACCTGTTCGGTTAGCCTTCGATGATGAGCATCGTGTCGACTCTGACCCGGAGATTAAATGTTGGTGGTCGCTTGACAATGTTTAGGTCGACGCAAGCTGAACCTGTAGCTTGTGAATAAGGTGCAGTTGGAAGATTATTCATTGTGATGACACACAGTTTGTATGAAACGATTACAGGAGCACAATGACCAAAGACATGAGCAAAGCTCAGCATATTGTTCAACGTTGTGGGTGTTGGTGATTGTTTGACGATGTTTATGTTGCTGTATGCAGAGCTTGCAGCATATGAACTATTTTAAGTCGAAGAATTAATATTTGTGCATGAGCACTATGATCAAAGACATTCAGCAGAAACCCAGCTCAACATAATGTGCAACAATGTAAGTGTTGCTCGTCGTTTGACAATGTTGATGTTGCTGCATGCAGAGCTTGAAGCATATGAACTATTTAAGTCGAGGAACTAATACTTGTGCATGAGCACTATGATCAAAGACATTCAGCAGAGACCCAGCTCAACATCATCTTCGATGCTGTAAATATTGGCAGTCGTTTGACAATGTTGGTGTTGCTGCATGCCGAGCTTGCAACATATGAACTATTTTAAATCAAAGAACAAACAATAATGTATGGAAACAATATTCCAAAGAATTGAGCAGAGATCAAACCAACACTATATTCGACGCTGTAAATGTTGGTGGTCGAATAATAATGTGCATGTTGCTGCATGTAGAGCTTGCAGCATATGAACTATTTTAAATAAAAAAAATTAACAATTGTTTATTGAAACAATATTCTATGGAATTGAGCAGAGATCAAGCCAGCACAATATTCGACGCTGTAAATGTTGGTGGTCGATTAATAATGTTTATGTTGCTGTATGCAGAGCTTACAACATGTAAACTATTTTAAATAAAAAAAAAACTAACAATATTCCAAGGAATTGAGCAGAGACCAAGCACAATATTCGATGCTGTAAATGTTGGTTGCCGATTAATAATGTTTGTATGTTGCTGCATGCAAAGCTTGCAGCATATGAACCATTTTACTTCGAAGAACTAACTATCGTGCATGAGCACAATAATCAAAGACATTCAGCAGAGACCCAGCACAACATAATGTTCGACGTTATAAGTGTTTCTGATCGCTCGACAATGATTATGTTGCTGCAAGCAGAGCTTACAGCATACCAGCTATTTTAAGTCGAAGAACTAACACTTGTGCATGAGCACAATGATCAAAGACATTGAGCAAAGACCAAGCCAACACAAAGTTCGACGCACTGTTCTATAAGATAAATAGCATTAGAACGAATCCATAGTATTCTACAAGACCGATTGTGCTAAGCTTCATCACAAGAATCTGTGTTTTATAAACAACAACTGAGTTTCAACGATTTTAACCAGCAGGAGATGCTTTTTGCAATATTAGAAAACCGCGTGAAACTAAAAACACTCTCAGAAATAATTATATAATAAAAGAACAGTGAATCCACGCGATCCTACTACAGCTTCTAGCCGAATCTGCAAAATTAGGGTTCTTCGCAAAAATCTGTTTCTCAGAAGATTTTGCATTGCTGTATCTAAAAAATTTTTATCGAAGTTGTAGAATCTTGCGTCACTGTATGCACGGTGTAAAATAATTGCATGAGCAGAAACGAATGTATTCGCGCAGATGCATCATGATTTTCTGCAGAATCTTGGTATTGGGGTTGATTAGATCAGAGAATCTGCCAATCCAGGGTCAACTTTTGAGATTAAGAGCCTTCGCGTAAGATTGAAGCTTTACATATCGCCGTCAAATTGTTTAACGCTACAAATGCCAATTAAAACAATTGCACAAATGGCGACAAAGCTGTCCATAACAAATCTCCGTAAAATCAGCTCGGCAGTATTTTTGCAACATGCTGCATTTCAATGGAGATCATTGACGGAATAGAGTCGCAGTGCAAGACTAGCAAAGATGAAGTCCACTATTAATTACAGCAAGTGTAATGTTAATGATGTGACTCTTAAATTCACTGCAGGAATGCTTTGACAAAGGTGTCCATAACAAATCTCTTTTCGTCTTTCACTGGATCTTAGTATCGAGGTTAATCAGATGACAGAAACTGCTTTCGAGGAGGCAGCTGTGCATCCGGGGTCAACTTTTAAGATTCAGAGACTTCGCGTAAGATTGAAGCTTTACATATCCCCGTCGAATTGTTTAACGCTAGAAATGTCAATTAAAACAATTGCAAAAATGGCGACAAAGGTGTCCATAACAAATCTCTTTTCGTCTTTCACAGGATCCTGGTATCGAGGTTAATCGGATGACAGAAACTGCCTTCGAGGAGGCAGACTTTGCAATGCAGAAGCAGCGTGAACGGTAAAAGCAGCTCGGCAGTATTTTTGCAAGGGCGATTTACGTTTTCCGTGGCCGGCAAGAGATCCGTTGGGTGTCGGATCGCGTTCGGTTGCGGAATTTTCGTGCGGCGCGCGATCGTTCGGCGGGAGCTTAAGGTCCAGCGTCGGGCTTGGAGGTCGTGCATCACAAGAGTCTGGCAGGATAATAGCTCCTTCCTTCGAGGAGTCTTATTGCCGGACCATGCGCCAAGTGATTGATAGGCACCGAACTATAGAGCGGAGCAACGTGATATTTCGAAAGCCTACACACGCGGCTTGGGAAGCAAAGTCGAGTTTCGGACAGTGTAGAGACGCTGCGTCCGCCTGCGGAAATTCACATGAGAAATCAACCAGGTATCAGCTTCGAAGTAATTTTCTTAGGGTCTGTTAGTTCCTCAAACCTCGCTGGAGAAATCCGTCTAAGAACGTCTATGTCTTTTGTCTTAGGAAAAGCAACGGACTCCGGTGATTTTCCATAAGAAAACTACTCTCTCCCCTTCGGTTCTGTTAACTAACCAGTTTCGCGACGTCCTCGCGATGTAACGAGGACCGTTTAAGTGAAATATAAAAAGGTAATGCCGGTGTCGTGTGTAGGAGCGAATGAATGTGCCCGGGGAAGACTCGTTACCGTGAAATCGAAGAGTACGACTCCGAACACGCATAATATCGTAAGGTGGACGTCGATTGGACAGCTGCCGGCTTATTTCGTTCTGCGCGCCAGGTGGAGCCACGGAACAGACTGCGTGTGCACGGTGACCACCGCGCATATCATTATGAAAATTGTATTCAAGAGGTGTAACCCGCGAAAGCAATGACGAATTGCGTATGCGCGAATCGAGCACGCGATGGCCTCACGCGTGATTCAAAGACGAACAGCCCCAGCAATTCGGCACTGCCTCCTTCTGAGGCCGCATCGGACGATTGTCATACCTCCACGCCATTCAAAACAGACAGAGAAACCAAGTCGGTTTTCAATTCTACAGGATTCTCTCCTGCCTCTCTTTCACCCGAAATATTCATCTTTCGACGGAATGTTTCAATCATTTAATACCAGACGATCTACCAAAGAATTACATCTGCTCCAAATACTTCAATGAACCCTTTGCCCTGTAACATCATGTCAGACACGTGATGTAGACTCTGAACAGACTTTAACACGTTGAATGCCACGCGAATTTAGCGTTAAAATTGTTAGTTACTAAAAACTAAAGTTTTCATCTCGTACTATAATCTGGTTAATTTTGGCAGTACTGCGTTAATGTTCAATGCTGTTACTTTATTGATAACGAATGTGATAACGTGTTAATGAATGTTTCATTTGATTATTGTTAACGTACATCCATTGGAGAACAGATAGACACGCAGTAATTCCGAATTCTCTTTTCCTTTCAGCAAATAATGATCTCCAAAGAGATTCCAATCACTGCAACCGTAAAATAAATTGTAAGGCAAGGGGTTAATAAATTCAGCACTAAGTAAAGCATTCTTGCTACGTTTCTTCTGCTTCTCTGTGAGGGATGAATGATCTGTGATGAATCTGTGATGAATGTTGTTAAAAGTGAGTAAATAAAACGCGTTCGATCTTATACGACACGTCCGTTATTTTTGGCGCAAGAAAGGGCGCTGCCTTTCTTCTAGATATCCTAATCCAGCCTCGCCTTCCCCCATAATCCGTTTGGAAATTGTTTTAAGGGGACAAAGCGTTCCATTCTCGATGGACGAAACCGAATGTTGACGTTCGGAAGGTTTCGAAGCGTGTCTGTGTCGGCTAGACATCGCTGTTGGTCTGGCACGCGTATCGACCAGGTAGGTGTAGGCTCTAAGGCTAGAAGCTGCCGCCGGAAACCATTCTTCCAGCAACCGCCCTCTCGGTATCCTTTCCGGTGCGGAGACTGTAAATCTTTTCCAGCACGCCAACCGACACACGAGGTCCGCCCGAGTCCTCGAAACTGCCCTATTTTCATCGTGCTATCGTTCTTTTCGCCCTTCCTTCCCCTGGGCCGCTTTTAGATCGCACTGGGCGATCAGTGAAAGGTTAGCATATACGACGAAGAACTACGCCCTTCGAAGGAAAGCGGGGGTGTATCCGTCGGTGCACGGTAAACTATACCGTGGTTAGATTGTTTCAGCCGGCCGGTTATGAATATATTATTCGGTTTCGCTTTCGCTTCGATGGATCAGCTAATATTAGGTATCGCATACCACAAAGGGTGTTTTCTAATTGCACATGACACCGGCCGCAACGTTTCCTTTAAGTCGATCACGGAAGAACCCCGGTTTACGTAGCTGGCGCACACGTAACGCCTGGAAACTCAGGATATGGCCTAATTAAGCCTCCCATCGCGACAAAATCATCGACGTTTATCCGAAGCTAACGTATCGCGTGAAGTATCACTTTGGTTCTACTCGCGTTGGTCCATTAACCCCTTATTATGACGAGTCTGATTCCTGTTGAAGAGTTTAGATAAAGCATCTGACAAATATTAATATTGTACCTTTCTTTTTAGACGAAATTTAATGTTGTTAATTTGTAATTACTATTTATGCATCGAAGTAGATGTAATAGAGTGAAAGATATAAATAGTCGTTTCTCTTCTGTAACATTTTTAACGATGAAGATGTTATACTAACTTTAGTTACGAGGAAGATGATACGGCAAGCGGTTAACCGAATGAAGACGATTCTGATGTTGCAATTTTCGATCAGGATACATTCTGAGGCTGTGTCGTAGCACAGTGACAAAATCTTGATTGTCGTGTCTCGTGATTCGTTCGTGATGTCTCGTTGATTTCTCGTTGATTCGTTTGTGTCTTGTAGCGTTGGTCCATTATCTGGACTACGACGATGTTGCTGTTGCAATTTTTAGTGAGAATATATTCTGAGGCTGTGTCATAACACAGGGCCAAAATCTTCATCGTCAATTCGAAGCTGCACGCGTTGCTAATTTCGACATGTGCGTAAAATGTGCAGGATTCGTTTGTGCCTTGTTGCGTTGGTCCATTATCTGGACTGCAACGATATTGCTGTTGCAATTTTCGATGAGAATACATTCTGAGGCTGTGTCATAACACAGTGACAAAATTCTGATTGTCAATCCGAAGCTGCACGCGTTGCTAATTTCGACATGTGCGTAAAATGTGCAGGATTCGTTTGTGCCTTTTAACGTTGGTCCATTATCTGGACTACGACGATGTTGCTGTTGCAATTTTCAACGAGAATATATTCTGAGGCTCCACGATATCACAATGACAAAATCCTCATCGTCAATCCGAATTCACACGTATTGCCAATTTCGACGTGCCCAAAGAATGTGCTTGACTCGTTTCTTCCTTATCACGTTAGTAAATTGATCGAACGACTCCGTCGCTGGGATATTTAATTAGCTAGTCTTAAGCTGCCTCCTAATTACACGTCGCTCAGCGACGAAGTCTTTGTCAATAATCTCATTCAAGTTAGTCGCTCGTAGAATAACGCAATAGTCCAGATACAATTGATTGGTAATCAAGGCAAACTTTAGGACCAGTTTCCAGAATATCTTTGTCAAACTGGAATTTATCTTTCCTGCTTGTAAATAATTCTTTAAATTACACGTTTGTAAAGATTAAGAGGTGAGAGCTTGATAGATTCGAGTAGGTGGAATAATATAAAGGTAGAATAACGTTCGGATGAATTTTACCACTTTTGCTGTCAGCAACGCGAAGATGACGATTTATTTGATCGATATACTGTAAAACGGATCCTATTAATCATCCGGATCCAATAACTCCGCGAAATTATACATGATCGTGACACATGTCGTGCGTGGGATGCGACGATAACCAAACTGGTTCTAATCTCCAGCAATACGACTAAAAAATACGACATTGTCGCATGCACGCGTCGCCAATTTAGATACAACCGTACGATGAAACTATTTGCATGTTCAAAACATTTCGAACAAACACTATTTTGTAGAAATTTGTTATCTACGCGTGTCTATACACGTTTATCTATTTTTGAAACAAGAATTACGAAACTGCGGATCTTTATGCGGAATATAAAAATTGTCTACATCGATTACAAGATACTCGAACCCATTAGTTTATTATTTTCTTAAATAACTTTGATATTTAAATCTTTTTACTGCTTTATAGTTCACCTAAGCATTTTTACCATAAATGCATTCCTATTTTCCTCTGATCTTTGCTGCTACGGATAAAATTGAGGAACAACCAGCAATTTTTCTCAAAAAACGTAGAACGTTAAGAAGTTTCTCGTCGTTCCTTGAGTGAACGATACGGTTGCAGAAAGTGTTCTATTCTTGCAACGATGGTCTGGGTCAGTGTGGGACATCTAATCAGTGCACAGTACAAGTCGCAACGCAATCTAACCGTGACACGTTCTGGTTCGCGAAGTGGGCTAATGCTGCGGAATTCGCTCGCGAAAATCCTTAACGGTTTTCCCTCGGATCTCATTGCGGGTCGACCTGTTTCCAGCGTGACTGCATTGGGCCCGATCTGCGGTCACGGGAATAGCATCAACCCTTCACGGTGTATCGGTCGCATGCCTTGCGGTCGTGCGGGTCCCGCGAGAAAGCACACAGCCAGAGAAAACCCGAAACGTGCTCTCGAATCGATCCGTTTCTGACGCCAGACGCCACACAACGTAGCTGTCTCTCTTTCTCTCTCTTTTCTCTCTCTCTCACTCTTTGATCTGTGCGGAGACGATGCACGTTCTCCTCGGAGAGAAGAGAAGAGCAGAGATCCCGACGCCCTTTGTCTCCCATTTCTTTCGGGTTTTACGTGGACGTTTCGGTCGCGGTGCCTCGCGGTGGCTCTCGCGCGTCTCTGGCCCGGAGGGCCCCCGAAAACCTAACCTCAAAACGCACGCGGATAATTGGGGATAATGTCGGGGTTGCCGGGGCCCCGTAATTGCACGAGGCCAGGCCCTTTCGAGGCTTCCCTTCCTTCTCCCCCTTGAAAGCCCCATGGCCCCCCTTTCGCCCGTTCTTCTTCCCTTCGCCGCCGCAGCCGCGCAGTTCCTCGTTCTTCTTCGGCACGCTGTTTGGGCCCTCGCGCTAGCTGTCTGTCCGTCCATCCGTCCCGTCCAGCTCTCTACGTCCGTCTGTCGACCGCTTTCGCAGAACCCGATAGTACCTAATTCGTCGGTTTGTTTCGTGCTGCCGTGTTATTACGCGGTCCTGGCCCCGTGTAGCCGGCTTATGCGATCCGATGCCTCCACGGCCACGTTCCACCGCGAAACACAGCCGACTGTGACCTCGAAACTGGACCTCTGAGACACGTTTTCGGGGATCCAACCTCGAGAACCTATATCCTTGCTACTACACTCTCGTTTCACTGTAGGCTACATGTCCGATCGGCTAATCCAAAGAATTCTACGATAAGGACCTACGCAGGGACTACGTCTTTTCAAGGATTCTAACTTTGTCCTAACTTACTGGGATATGGAACTTAGGCTACGCTTCTTGTAAACTGTCAAAATCACGAATATTCTATAAAGACCTGCGAGCGAACTGTATATATGTGCTATTTCCAAAAATACTTGAATATGGGGAGCATGGTACACAGGATTCGATTATCTAAATTGCTGAGAATATGTACTATTGTATAAAGACTATGTATCTTTATTATTCCTGAAAATCCTATCTTTGTTGTGAAGTAGATACTATATGTTCCATGAAAGGATTCGAAAGGGTTAAAATGATTTTTGTTTAAGAAGAAAATATGTGAGGACTGTATATCTCCACCCTTCCCAACGATCCTTTTCTCTTTTAGCACTTCAGAGTGTAGAGATAATCTAATGTAGCTGCTGCAAGATCTCTGCAGTCTTAGAAGATTGAAAAATTATGTTATTTCGTAAGAATTCACATGGAAGCAATGTTAAACTTGTACCTCTGTTACCACTAAGCAGTAACCGCATATTGTAATACATTGCAGTTAGGCGAGTTTGTCCAAATTGCTGAGAATATGTCCTGTTGTACAAGGACTAAAATCCTATCACTGTTGTGAGATACTGAAAATAGAACAAGTATGGTCCATAGGCTACATGTCCCATGAAAGGATTCGAAAGGGTTAAAATGATTTTTGTTTAAGAAGAAAATATGTGGGGACTGTATATCTCCACCCTTTCCAACAATCCTTTTCTCTTTTAGCACTTTGGAGTGTAGAGATAATCAAATGTAGCTGTTGCAAGATCTCTGCAGTCTTAGAAGATTGAAAAATTATGTTGTTTCGTAAGAATTCACATGAAGGCAATGTTAAACTTGTACCTCTGCTACCACTAAGCAGTAACCGCATATTGTAATGCATTGCAGTTAGGCGTGTTGTCCAATGAACTAATCGGAACCAGAGAAAAGGTTCGATTTCGTAAAAAATACGCACCGGCAACGTAGCCTATAATCTTTTCGATCAAGTAAACTAGTGTAACAACGAGAACAAAGTTAATTCGGATTGAAAGATTGATAGTAACAAGTCTACCTGACCCGAATTGCACAGTTGTTACATTGAAATGTTCCACGAGTGCGAGGTGCAGATCAGTCCGCAGTTTTGTCGCGATTAGAGTACGGTGGCAAGATTACACTCAACAACCTCGAATTACGTTGTCCCCATCATGATCAAGTTTAATACAATTATCCAATCCACGGACAAGACCAGGGTAAACATTAACCCTCTGTGCTCTCACGCGGACCTATTACCTACACGTCTATAATGCACTCTGCTGGCCAGTAAAAAGTTCTACTGTTTGCATCGGTTATTATACTGACCGAGGAAAAAGTTTGATAAAAAAGTGAACGTGGGAAGCACAAAAGTGACATGTCAAGAGAGGAGGAGACATCGAATTGTGGAAGCTATCGTACGTAAACAGGTGAGATTTGTAGGAGTTTCAAAGACGAAATAGAAGAAACATGAGTCAAAGAGAAAAATGTTTTTTAAAAAAGAAATATAGGGGACCTGGAAGTAACAGCTAAAGGGAAAAGAGTAATTTTTAATGGCGAAGGTAAAGGTTTGTGAAAAAGCAAGATCTGTAGCATTTTAAGAATGTAACAGAAAGAATATGGTACCAGAAGTCATCGAGAATTAAGAATAAAAAAGGATGCATGGGAAGGATGAAAGCAACATTTAAGAACAAAAAGTAAAATCAAATTGTGAGGGTGCAGGTTTGTGAAAAAGCGAGGTCTGTAAGAATTTTAAGGACGAAACAGAAGGAACGTGGTACCAGAGGTCATCGAGAATTAGGTATGAAAAAGGATACATAGGAAGTATGAGGGTAGCAATTACAAAAAATATTAAAATTAAATTGTGGAGGTAAAAATTTGTGAAACAGCAAGCTCTGTAGCAATTTTAA
>CM052088.1:8210281-8234416 GCA_028453745.1 Agapostemon virescens
GGATGTAACAGAAAGAATGTGGTACCAGAAGTCATCGAGAATTAAGAGTAAAAAAGGATGCATGTGAAGGATGAAAGCAACATTTAAGAACAAAAAGTAAAATCGAATTGTGAGGCTGCAGGTTTGTGAAAAAGCAAGATCTGTAACAATTTTAAGGATGAAACAGAAAGAATGTGGTACCAGAAGTCATCGAGAATTAAGAATTAAAAAGGATGCATGTGAAGGATGAAAGCAACATTTAAGAACAAAAAGTAAAATCAAATTGTGAGGGTGCAGGTTTATGAAAAAGCGAGGTCTATAAGAATTTTAAGGACGAAACAGAAAGACCATGATACCAGAAGTTATCGAGAATTAGCTATAAAAATTAACAAAGTAACATGCAAGATAAGAAAGTAAAATCAAATTGCGAGGGTGAAGGTTTGTAAAAATCGAGGTCCATAGCAATATTAAGATCGAAACGAAAGGACCTCGCTGCCAGAACTCGTCGAAAGTAGAGTTTGAAAAAGGAAACGCGAAATAAGAGAGTGAAAAGTCAAGGGAAAAGGTAAAATGGAACAGAAAAGGTAAACGACCGTAGAAAAACGGGATCTGTAGCAGTTTGGTCGTGGAAACAGAAGGACCCTGGTGCCGGTAGCCGTCGCACCGGCGATCCTCGGCGTCTCCTAAGCAGGCAATGTTACAAATTAGCAGATAATCAATTAGCCCGAAACTTCCGGCGTGCTTGAGCAAACAAATGACAGAACTGGACGCGCGGCTCGTAAAATTTTTGGTAATTAAAGGCCTCGGTGGACGCGGGGCGGGGTCAGGACCTTCTCTAGCGTCGGATCGTCGTTCCCGTGAACAGAGACAGTTGTAAGTACCGCCGGCAAAAAGCCCGTGAAGATTCGTTTCAACGTGACATACAAAACGTGCCGCGCATCTGCATATAGATAGAATCCTCGGTGTAATAGAGACGTCGTAACGAATTTCGTTCGAATCTCTAGAATCCTATAAAATTGCCCAGCCGGCAAAACGGTGCCAGATGATTTTATTCACCGATCCGATCGTTTCGGATATTGAGCAACAAGCATTGTGATCGATGAGATCGGGATCGTTATTGAAGCCGGACATATCGGCGCATTCGGGCTATCATTATCCGCATCTGCCGCGGCTGTCTCGCATGATACAGAAGAAGCTGTAATTACCGCCTAAAACGGTGTGTATTCCTCCATTCTTGCGACCCGGTCTTTGTTTCCGCGGCTCGGGGGTCATCGTATTGTCGTTAGTGGCTGTTGCCGGCCGTTCTAACTCGAAGGTAGCCATTTAGATGTCTCGAGACGACTTATGTCCCTAGGAACTCGTGTGTTTCCTCCAGAATTATTTAGCGTTCCGTCCGATTTCGAGGAAACGCATTAACGGACTTCTAGCGGGGCTCTTTCCCCGTCGGTTCTCGGCGTCGTCGCCGAGAATAAACGAAAACAACCAATCCGAACGTAACGTTCTTCTTCTGCGTGCCGTAAAAATCGAGACACGCGGCAATGGACGCGGATCGGACGGAAGATGTCTGCCGTCGGACAGCGGACGTTCCGCAATGGCGGACGTTTCGAGGCACTTCGAAGAAAACCCGACGCGGGCCAGACGATTTTATAAAAGAAGCGTCCTTGTGGATGGCCAAGGCCACATTTCAAAGGTACAATGAAATCAAAAGGTGGAAGGAACGGCTCTCGCCTGCGGGAACATCGAAACCCGTGGACGGGTTCTGGTACATCGATCGTGAACGGGAGTCCGTTCGATAACTAGGAGGATCTTATCTCCGGGGCTCCCAGTTTCGACGGTCCTCGTACCTCGAACTCTTAAAAGGTGTACCCTCGAGGGACGATCGTGCTTTGAGGGCGCCGCATCGCGCCAACCACGCCTCCTCCACCGTTATTTACCTCCGTCCTTTTCGCCCTTGCGGTTTTATTGCCTCCTTCTCCCCCTTTTTCAACGTTGGTCCAGCAAGCCCGGGAGCGATAGATATCCCCGGCATCAATAAGGATCCGACGGCTCCAGCAATTCCGTTCTCTAAGCGAGAAACCGCGGAAACCTAACCGTTCCTCCAGTTTCCGAACTCACGAAACCCCCGTTGCGGTTTCGGTTCCATCGGTTCTCGTACCGATCGCATTCTTTCTGTCCTCAAAAGCAAACACGGGCGCTTCTTTCGGCGATCCCGAGACTTTTGTCCGACGGGAAATAAAGAAACAAGTATTTTTAAGCACCGAAGTGAACAGCGCGCTACGCCCGCGCAAGCATGTTGTTTCCGAAGGAGTATAAATCTCTCATGACAGTGATGTCCGTGCCCGAGGCACCGCGGAGGTGCAGAAGAATTTGTCTGCAGCATAAAACGGCCCGGGGAAGAAGGTAGTGGCATAGTAATTAGAAGGTAGGAAATAGATAAATGGAGCAGCACAACTGAATTTTACGAATGCCTCGCGATTCGACGGATACCCGGGACTACAGGTAGCATCATAGTTACCGGATTCGACGATCACCTCGCAAGTACGACTATAGAAAATAAAAACAAATAATCGAGAAGGCAATGGATTCACATTCGAGGATTTCTTCACTCCGAACATCACGGTACGCGGTCACCAAAATGGCGGCTCTGTTGTGCACGCGTTTCTTCAAGAACGATCACACGTACAGTTGGAAAACTGATAGAACTACGAAGACACTTCGAAGACACGGGAGAGAACACACGGACGGCCGCACAGGTGCACACCGATCGGTTATGACACTTGTCATCGGGGGAAGAGCGAGAGATCCGAGATATCTGTGGACCTCGAGGAAACCGTGTGCCCAAGGTCGTCAAAATGGCGACGCAGATAAACGCACGCTGCATGATCGATCCAATGACGGACGGTCAGCCGTCTCTCCGATCCTCGAATAAGACGGGGTAACACTTTGTGCGTGGCCGCCGAGGTGACAAAACGTAACGAACACTCAAAGCCGATTTCAAAGCCAGCCGGAGGAGCGGAGAGCACACGAGAGACGGGCAGGTGTAACGCGCAGCGGCAGTAGACACCAACTGATCTCACATAACAACGGCCGATAAAATTGTTGCGTTTCCACCAAAAATTATCCTCTTTTTTTCCCTCGCGGTATAAAAAGTACAAAATTGTGGTAATTTAGCCCCCACCGCTGCCGCATGGCTGCGGCGGCGATGCTCTCCGCTCGCTGCCCACAGGGAGGAGAGAGGCAAAACGAGCGCACAGGAACAAAAGAGAGAGATAAAGATAGAGAGAGAGAGAGAAAGGCGAGAGAGAGAGAGACCAAGGGCAGGACGAGGATAGAAAATGTTAGAGGGGCGGAGAGAGAGAGAGAGAGAGGAGAGGAAAGCGAAACGGGGGCCTTTTGCCCGTGAATACGCCGCACTAACAACACGGGACAATTACGGTTCAATATAGCTGACGTTAATAGCGACAGCAGGGACGGCTTCACACGCTCGGCCGTGTTCATCTTTTCCCCTTATTCGCAGAAGAAGTGTATACTCTACTGGAATTATTCCGGCCGAGTTTGCACCGTGAACCATAGCCAGGATACGCCGCATATGCCGGACGAAAACGTGTTACATGCGAGCGTTTTGACGTGCGCGAACCGGTAGCATCCATTCGGCCGGAGAGTAATTGGCCGTGCGGCACGTATGTGTAATTGCAACTCGGCGAACGATGACACTGTTATCGCGTGCACGTCGGGTCCGCGATACCCGAAGAAACTATTCAGCCAGCCTGAATGGACACCGGCGACTTCTCCGACAATGTCGCCTTTTTCACGAAAACGACGGACGATAAACTTGGAGAGACAGACACGGGATCGCGAATTTCGCCGGCGTTCGAGAGACATCGAACAGGGCCGCGTTCGATTTCGCAAGTACGGATACTCGAGAGTCGGCCAGCGTGCTGCTGCCCGCCTCGTGTGAACTCGCCCATTGCTCAAAGCCACTGAGAAGGGGCATACTATGAAATTAGTATAATCACGATCAAAATTACTCGCACCGGGCTATACTGGAACCACCAACCGCCGCTCAAATCGCCCGCCCCGCCATCGCCAATCAGCGATCACGGGTACGCGGCCATCTTGCGCGATGCAGTCTGCGCGTCGGAAGCCACGAATTACCGCAAAAGTGGATAATCCCTATTCGCGAGCTGTACACCTCGAACACTTTTCGCTGGGCACTGCGCCCTTCGCTCGAAGGGACAGAGATGAAGATGTCTCGTTGCAACTACTTCCTGACACGGAGACGCGTCCGCCCCATCATGCCAAAGACAATGGAGATCTTTTATCGCACACACTCGGTCATTCCGCAACGACACCCAAATATTTGTCACAAATTCGTCGTCTTTTTCCTTGTTTATTGCATTGTTATCTATTATCATGAAACTGCGGATATTCGTACGACTTAACCCTTCCAAGTGTGTCTCTCAGGCACCACCGATGTGCATCCCAAAGATTGTTTTAAGAAATTCCACACATTACTCAATTATTATTAATATAAATATTATAATGAATATTATATTACTTCTAAGATGAATAAAAATTGTTTTGAATATTATTATTTACACGCCATTGTAGTATTTAAAATCTGATTCAAAAGTCGGAGCGTTAAGGGTTAACCCTTTGCACTCGAAGCTGTTTCAACTCGAAAACCAAAATGTATCTTCTGACCTAGTATATTTTCATTCTACATTCATTATTACACCCTATGCATATGAATTTTTTTACTGCTACTCGTCCTTAACACTTTATCGACCGGCGATTATTTCAGAATTTTTGTAAGGCCTATGATCCATGACTGAAAACTTTTTAATGGGTCCTTCAAGGCAGACGGCAATTTTTATTGCGGATCAGCAATGCATCCCCAATAATATTGTCAAATAATGTTGTTACAATTTGGAATGTAAAAATAGAATTTTAAGCTTCATTTTGATACAGCGCGAATATTGAAAAGCCTATTAATAGGCCTCCGGTCGATAAAGTGTTAAAATCGTTCAATTTTTATCTATCTCTTAGATATAAAGATAGCGTTATTAAAATTGTTTAAAATAATAGTGTGCCAATTTTTCGTGGCGCCTCAGAGTCGCCATTCGAGTGCTAAGGGTTAATACTTTATAACAAAGTAAAACAGTAATCGTATTGTTATCGAATTCTTCAAATCATTTATTCTCTAAATTGTGCTTTCCTTCTCCCGAAGCTCAAATGTACGATTTTAAGAAATAAGAGGGATCGTGAACGAACGAGATCCCGATCCCACGTAAATTATAACTCGTTTTATCAAGTTCCCTTTGTGTTATGTACCTGCGTGTTCACCGGAAGAGACAGGGAAGAAGATGACTCGGTGGAACGACTTCCTGACAACGATACGCGTTTCAGCGCGATCCTCCAACGCCGTGGATCAAAAGACGGTTAAGCCTGCTGCGGGCAGGTCAAGATCAGATTTGCCATTCACAATGGGCAACAATTTCTTTCCTTGTAAAATGATAATCCTCCCTTTGTACCATCGTACTCGGCATCGGGGCCGGCGCGTTATTCCTGTCGCGTTCAGGGAACGCTTTCCTTTCCGTGTTCAGCGCACGGGAAGAAAAAAGAAACGGCACGCAATGGGAGACCGCGAAATGTAATCGCGCTTCGAAGTCTCTCACGAAGGCTGGCACAAGGTTGTCGTCTTCCATTTACGGTACAGCCGTGCACCGTGTAATTATAAGAACAAAATATTTAGACTGTTCTAACTCGCCGTTCCAAGGCTGCGTGCACGGCCCCGCGGTTAATGACAATGTTCGCATGGATCCGTCCCGGAGCGCTAAACAAACCTCGTTGGCCATCTCCCCTGCCGCCGATTCTTCTCCCTCAAATTAGTTAATGACTCTAATGACTCTAATGCGCCTGTAATTTACCGGGAGCCGTTAGCAGAACCGCCGGGGAGGGAGGGGGGCGGCGGTGGGTGATAATCAGATAGTTTAAATAGTGTCACGCATTTTCCCTGATTGCCTCATCATAAACTAATTAGCAGCATCTGATAAGCTGCAGCATTTTTCTCGGTGTCGTTCGCGTTCGCCTGGACGGACCCTCGACAATGTAGCATTCGCGCACGTCTCCCGGTGCACACGCCTCAACCACTTGGGGTTTCCGTAACGCCGTGTTACGTTTCGTTAAGTTGCGTCACGTGGACTGGTCCCCTGATCATAGTGGTTAATTATATCGGGGGCTGGAGAGGCGGCGGCTGCGCCTCTCCGTATTAAAACCGTGGAAATAGAGGCATAACGGGCCGCGCTGCTCTCCGCGGCATCGCAACGTCGGAGAAGTATCATTCGACACGGTCGTTGCCGCTGACACGAAAGAGGAAGCTACTCGGGATCTGTGGAAACAGATATTGCCCACCGGATATCAACGAATCATCGGGATCGAGGGCAGTTTTAAATTTCTAATTGACCCGCGATACGACGCGAAAACGATCCGCCGAGAGTCCCGTCGGAATCACAGAACACGCGAATTACCGTTGACCGATCTCGAGATTTGCATTGCTAAACCGAGATAAGAAGAAAGCGGCGGATAGGGAGGAGGGCGTAGCATAGGAGATCCCTGCCAGTCCTTCCGCCGTTTTCGAGGCATATACTATCTGTTACACCCGGGGCACGAATACGAATTAGGACCAAGTCGCAACAGGATCGAGCCCGACCGATTTCGAGTATGCTGGCGCCTTCGGCAACGATAAGTTGCTGTAGTGGGTCTAGCCACTGCTCTGCCCTCTGTAATTATACCGTATACAACCGAGAACGCTGGCTCCGCTGGCTTGCTCTTTCTTTCTGCGTTACTTTCTCCTTCGTTTTCCACCGTTCCTCTTCTTCGCCGATGCTTCTTATTGTTCAACGTGTGTTTCGCCGACCACGGTCCCGCCGGGGGCGAAGGTTGCGCTCAGGCAGCCGTCTTACAAACTCCCTCTTCAGCCTCCTGCTTGTTTCGTTTGCTTTATTCAACTTGCTGCATTCCTTCGTCGTTTAACCCTCCTTTTCTTTCTTTTCTTTTTTTTTTTTCTTCAAGCTTGTCGTGCTCTCAATGAAAAACAGATAATACAGTAAATTCGTAAGAGTTTCCTGGACATGCAGCAGAGTCCGCAATTCAACTACTCTCGTAGCACATATTCGTTGATATTTCAAAATATGAAAACAAATTTTGTTACTTTTACCGTGGTCTTTTCTTGCAGTTATTATTGCTACGTCGATGCTACTCCCCATGTACAATGCCTACCAGACCTTCGTAGCGCGCAGGATACACAGAGCACAATGTGGACACATTTTGCTACCTCTCTTTCACATTCCGGAACTGTTTGGCAACACCGACTGCGTGTGACGACTTCTGGCGTGTACCATCGACACGCGTATTGTCGATCGGGCACTGTCACTGCACTCGACGCAAGACAGCCGTGTTATTTGCATCTCGGACGCCCAAGGCCAGAGATATCCCGTTGTGGATATTTGAAACGAGGATAATTGGTTCCAGATCGGCGCGGCGTTCGGTTCGCGCGATAGCCTTGATGCGTATCTGCCGATACGCATCTGGAGCGGCGGCGTTCCGTAATTTCGTGTCGCGGTTTAATATTCAGGAAAAAACCAGGTTGCCGGTGCAGTGGTTGCTCGCCGACGGTGAAGCGGTTTCAACGACAAGTTCTCCTTTCCCTTCGCTTTCCATCCGCATATTTATCTTGTGAATTACGACCGGTGCCTCCTCCTTCTGTTGCTAGAACAGTCGCCGGGGCTCGGTCTTCGACCGCAAAACGCAAATATCGATGGTGGTTTAACACTTCGGCAACTATCGCCGAATGAAAACTCTGCTCGATTCCTAGGCCGCAGCCCTCGGATCAATTGTAGCGATCATAGTTGCGCGTTGCGACTCATGGGCGACGGGAGCGTCATCCAGGGAAACACGAGCCACCGACACTGTTTGTTACGAACAATGTTTATGCGCGTAGCTCGGCGAGCACGAGCTCATTTATATGAATACAGGATGCGCAGGATACCTCGCATCCACACGTGCATATACGAGCCCATCGAATCGCAGCGAACCCGTACACCTCTATTTTCCGGCTACGCACGCTCGCTGACTGCGAGATTTATGATTTGTTACGTAACAACGTCTCTGGCGGATTTAGCTACACCATACGCGATGCGTATAATCATTTCGCAGACCAGTGAACGCACGATGCACCGAAACATCCGATACCAGATAATGCACGCCGTTGAAAACGACGATCAACTGCTTGGACGCACGAATCTAGGAGTATGCTCTCTATTGGGAAATGGGATTCTGATACGCACTCTTCTATGTACTTATCCTTTTTACTTTCAACTGATCGATTAACACGTTGAATGCGGAGCCATTTTGCTTAGCTTTCGCGTCACATTTTATTTTTCTTTAACACTTTGACTTCCGCACTAATAACCTGAAAAATTCTACAAAATCAAAGTAATTTATACAGGGTGGTTGGTAACTGGTGGGACAAGCGAAAAGGGGGTGATTCTACATGAAAAAAGAAGTCGAAAATATAGAACAAAAAATTTTTCGTTTGAGGCTTTGTTTTCGAGAAAATCGACTTTGAATTTTCGCAAAGTACGCGTGCACTTGATCATGTCTCGTTATAACGGATCTCACTGTAGATCGTTGTCTCGATAGGACACGTAAATTATTCTGCCGAACACATACTTCTGCTCTTCTAATTAAATTTCTATGAACACTTTCTAACGTATTTGATTGTTTTAAAGTCAAAAAATATTTAATTCAAAGTCGATTTTCTCGAAAACAAAGCCTCAAACGAAAAATTTTTATTCTATATTTTCGACTTACTTTTTCATGTAGAATGTAGGTGGGTTGGTCATCCTCAATAGACAATCATGGACAATTCTCATTTTACATGGAAGTCTGCAGTCTACTAATGGATCACGTCATCGTTAAAGAACGGAAGAAGGAGGACTATCGAGACAAAGGGCCTATAAAAGAGCCTCGAAATAATTTATGTACAATATCATCAACTTGTGTTAATAAAATGCAGTGCTGTTTTATGGAAAATATATATCTGCGCGTGTATAGAATCGCCTGCTAATAACTTATCATATTTCTCTTTGTTTATGCGTTTCTTAAGCGGATGCGTTCAACTGCTTTTAGAAGATTCCCGTTGCGATTTGTACAATGCGATTCCAGCGGCATTGTTGGGTCCGCTTTGAACGGAGGAAGGCGAGGTTGTGACCACCAACTCCATATAATATGCAAACAGTACGTCCATCATGAGGAACAACACACGAGAATGCTTCGATCGCCGAAGGCTTGCGTGTCGGACAGCCGGCCGATCAGACCTGGAGTGTTAGGAGCAGGCGTGATACCGCTTTTTGCGGGTTAACCGACGACGATACCACGGCATGTTAACGGTCATGCGATACAGTAGGTCACGCATGCAAAAAACAATGTACGCGTGCGTGTGCACGCTGTATTTTTGCATTCGGGTTAGAATAAAAAAAAGTATCAAACGAAATGGCTGAAAAATTCGGACTGCAACGCCGGTCTACCGGCGAACGCTGTATACGCCATTCTGAATTAATGATTTTGCACAGAGACTGGTCGAAAATGATCTTCCTTTCAGTCGCAAAAGTCGTCGAATATCTGAATCATCGCGCAGCATGGGATTTCGTTTATGGTCCCTCCAGTATTCTATTTTCTCTCGCTGCAATCGAGGGTATATAATTTCTTTTCCTTATACGCGGAGCTATACCATGCTGAATAAGCACTGAAGTGAACGTAGACGCAGGGGGGAAATAGTATAACTGATTGGATCTAATACATGATTCACAGTTACTTTGTATTATTAATAATGCTACAAATACTTAGCTTTGTTGGGGCACGTTTGTATTTAATTTGCTGTATAATCATAGCTACTTTGCACTATATATAATTGAATAATTGTTGTCGTGAGAAATCCCAAATTGTCCCCTTCTAAGCATTCAATCTCAATGCATTCCTTCTGTCTTGTTCTGTCTGACCAATAGAGAAAACGAGCTTTTAAAAGGAAGTAGATTTTTTCTATACGTCTGCGCACCATCCTTAATATTTGGGACCAAAGAGCCATCTCCCCGTCTGAATCAATTTCGCTATTCGTTCGAAAGTTCGGGTTGATTGTGGTGAACCATGGAGGCGGAAGGGTGCTAAGGTAATCCACTTTGGCCGTCACACCTCCTGCTAGACATTGATTTCACATTATCCTGAGCAGCAAAGCCGACCGATTGGTTCTCTCGATGTCCATGTTCGAGACCCCTTCCTGTAAACGTGCTCCTGTAGACGCGCGTGTCCACAAAACCGAAGTGTCGGTGTTTGTGTTTGTACGAGGGGGGCCAAGCTTTAACGCTCGGTAAGGTGTAGCACGCAAGTCGAGGGCGGCGGCAACCGCAATATTAGATTAATGGCGGATGTACTTCACTTTCAGGTGCAATATCGCCTTTCGACCCGGACTTCGCCGTAAATCCAACTTTTCCGTGCGGCGCCGACCACTTTGTCGCGTAAACATCTCATCGACCACTTAAGCTATCACGTAAGAGTAATTAGCCGAAGTGTGGTACTAATTTACAATTGTTCGGGAATTTTGTTCGGGGGAGAATTCTGAAGCTTCTCTCTCTCTCTCTCTCTCTCTCTCTCTCTCTCTTCCTCTCTTTCACTCTTTCTCTCTCTCTTCCTCTCCTTCTTTCTCGTTTTATCTACGATCGAAGATTTTAATACACGCAGATGCTCCGTGAAAATTTTAAGAGATCCGATGTAGCGAGCTGCGACGTATCGTCGCGTACCATAAAGAAGCATAAATCAGAGTGCAAAAAGTAGAAAGTTATAGCCACCGAGACGTCGAGGCAACGTCTTTGCTTGAACAAGCGGCAGCACCGGGATGGCCTCGAGGGCTGAACGAGGTAGAGGAGCAGAATGGGAGATCCCGAGCCTTGATCGTGATAAGATGCAGCGGCGTCGTCGGTTGACAAAGGGTCGTAGGAACGCCCCCTCAGATCCGACGTGCAACCGCTTGCGGGGGCGTACATATTAAAATTGGACCCCCACCTCTGACCCTCTATCAACCATTCGCCGAACTTGTTTATTACTGGCACGTACAATCACGTTACCAGAAAATATGGTCCCTTTTACTGAAATCCTCGTCTGTTTACACTCGCATCATGCATTCTTGTGCACCTACACCACATCCTTGAAGCACTCCACACTCGCAAGATAATTGGCATCAGCCTCTAGAGCTTGCTAAGTATAATTAAATTTGATCTTATGTTTGGGAACCTTTTCCGTATTTTGTATACTTATGTGGCAATATCTATTTACTATATGCTGAATCCTTGTATGAAATATTTATTCATTCATCTCACCGTGTATCCTTGTACAAAATTTCCAATTATTACATTTTTCATTCTTGGGCAAAATGCCTATTTACTATACACAGCATTCTTGAACAGCAATCTAATAGTATACTTTATAGCCTCACACAAAATTTTTATTTGCTATACTTTGCATTTTTTAATCCCCATGTATTTGCTATATTTTTTAATAATTATCTGTTTATATATTTTCTATATCCTTATACAAAATTTTCAATTACTACATTTTCCACCCTTGTGCAAAATGCCTATTTACTATATATTGCATTCTTGAATATACTTTGTAACCTTACACACAATTTTTATTTGCTATACTTTGCATTTTTTAATCCCCATCTATTTGCAATATTTTTAAATAATCACCTGTTCATATATTTTCTATGTCCTTGTACAAAATTTTCAATTACTACATTTTCCATCTTTATGCAAAATGCCTATTTACTATATATTACACCCTTGAACAGCAATCTAATAGTATACTTTATAGCCTTACACAACATTTTTATTTACTATACTTTGCAGTTATAAATTTGCTGTATTTTTTAATAATTACCTATTTATATATTTTCTATATCCTTGTACAAAATTTCCCATCCTTCTGCAACATGCCCATTTACTATACATTGCATCCTTGAACAGCAGTCTAGTAGCAAACTCTGTAACCTTACACAAAATTCTCATTTACTATACTTTGTATCCTTGAGCAGTAACCTATGAAATAGTACATTTTGCATCCTTGCACAAAACACTTTCACTTACTTCACTATGTGGCCTTGAACAAAAGCATATACTTACTGTTTTCCAGTCATGCATATTAATTATCGATTGCTGTGCAAAGAAGTTGAATAGTTGTCTTCTTAGAACCTTTTCTGCTTCTACTATGGCATATTCTTCTGTTGCAACACTCATTAACACACACACACTTGAGATAAACAATTGACTCTATTGTCTTAACAAATATTCTGAATATCTTCATTCATAATTGCATACTCTTATGCATAAACAATGCATTCAATGCATAATTGTAGTCTTAGATTAATGTGTACAAATTATACCATAACTCCTTGTACTTCTTTACTGACATTATAATAATTATTCATACTTTCAATCGTGTATTGTAACTCACGTGTAAACAAATATTAAGGAATATTATTTGCAACAATGGGTGTTCTAATCTATACAATTTGCATAATTATAACCTATGCAATTATATTATGCTAACCTCTGACATACATATTACCATATGTATATATATTGTATACACACTATACACCAATGTAATTAAGTACATGCTAACCTATGCTATGTTAATATTTCTTAATTACTTTCACGGTGAAACATTATTATAAACTATAATATTACACCGTAAATTCTGCAGTTCATAAAATAAAACTAGCCTAGCCAATAATACGTAACTATCTCGCTCATGTATACCATTAAAAATACCATTAAATAAAAGAAAAGATAAAAAATCTTCTTGAGAGTCATTAACAAACACATACATCATAAAACATGACAATTATCCGTCATTTCAATTGTTCTTTCCGTATCCTATAATTATGATAGCGCGGTATCGCGTGTGCTAACGGTCGTTACATTGTTGAATTGCATACACCCATATAAATGAAAACAAAAATGCAACCGGAAAAGTAATTTTCATACCAAATGATGAAACCGCATACTCGTGCTCTATTGGGACCTCTTTGAAACGAAGAAGGATTCAAATTCTCTGTAAATTTCTTCTTTCTCAGGAGCAAAACTTTCCCTGTCCAACGGTCCTTCTGCACAACAGCAGTTCACGACTGTACCGACTTGAAATTGCATCGAAACTGCATCCAGTGCTGCCCTCTGCGTCCTCTTCTTTCAAACACCATATTTGCAATGAGTCTTCACTGGCCAGTGGCCACCATTCGTTTTTACCGCGTTCGTACGCGGTTGGCCGATTTCAAATTAAATTTGAATAATTTTTAGTGTACTTACCAAGAAACTGACGGAAATGTTCCCGCAAAGTTCTCAAAAGAGGTACTGGATGTTCTGCGACGAAAATGACTTGACATCACTACGTGAGAGCACAAATATTGAATTCATTGAAAGGCATGGTGCGAACATGACGGTAAGTTGATCTATATCGTTGGCGGTAAGCTACAATTTTTATTTTCCACATTTCATTTTAATATTGTTTACTGTGTCCTATTATTCTCTCGACATTGAGTTGCTTCCTCGTTTCGTTATTATACAATATTGTAGGTTATATTCATTTCTCTATCGATAAAAAGAAACTATTGATGCATTCGCATGCTGCTATATAACATTGTCAAGATTCCTATGTTGTATTTGATGTTTATTAAGCTATATGTTTACTGTAATTTATTATGGTGCAATTGGTTCTTTCGTTGTGACATGAAAAATGTATTTATAAGGCAGAGGAAAGGGAAGAACATTTTCTATCGTCCACAGAGGAGCGTACTTTGCTTCGCTTTTATGAACTGCAATTAAGGGACTTTTGTCGTCGGTTTAGCCCTCCCATGCCGAGGGCTACTATAGCAACTGCTTTACACTATTTCAAAAGATTCTACCTCAGAAACAGCGTCATGGACTATCATCCGAAAGAGATATTAGTCACATGCGTCTACTTGGCTTGTAAAGTAATTACCAATTAATCGTTACTGATGCATGCACATGAACTTGCATATTTAAAGGATATATTTTAGGTAGAAGAATTCAATGTTTCCATATATCAGTTTGTTGCTAATATTAAAGGTGACCGAGAAAAGGCATCTGATATTATACTTAATAACGAATTGCTTCTGATGCAACAGTTGAATTATAATTTAACAGTACACAATCCATTCAGACCTGTAGAGGGTTTGATGATCGATATCAAGGTACGTAGTTTAAGTTTAAATTCATCTGGTGATTGGGTCATTGAACACAAACACTTTCAGACAAGGTACATATCCTTGGAGAATCCAGAAAGGCTAAGGCCATATATTGATGAATTTCTGGAAAGGGTATTTTTGACCGATAGTGTGTTGCTTTATGCTCCAAGCCAAGTTGCATTAGCAGCCACACTGCACGCAGCATCCAGAGCATCTGCAAACCTAGATAATTATGTGACTGACATTTTGTTTTCCAAGGAACACTTGGGTTGCATAATTGAAGCAGTAAGAAGTAAATATAAACATAGAGGGATAAGTACTTAGAAATAGATCTAGAATAAGTTGCAATATGAAATGTGTATTCTAGAAATAAGGTCTATGGCTAAATGCGTAGAGCCTCCTTCGAGGGATACAGTGAGAGCTTTGGAAAAAAAATTAGAAAAATGTAGAAATCAAGAAAATAATCCTGACAGTGATATGTAAGTACAGATTTAGTGTAATGTGTGTTCTAATAGTGTCCTAAAGGAGGTAAGAAATTTTTAGTGATAAATAAAATCATTTGGTTACCTATGGTGTGATTATAGCTATAAACAGAGGATGCAAGAAATGCTGGATGAAGAGGATTTGCAGGACAATGAAAAGTATGCTAAAATAATGCAAGATCAAGCTGCCCACGATGAGAAGATATTAGGAGTCAGCAAAGTATTGTCTCCGTCGTCTCAATAGTAAATACACACCCTGTTTCATACAAGAAAATATTGTAACAAACTTTATTAATGTAATTTTTATATCCAATTTCGATGTACATATTTAATAAATAAATTATTAGTTCGTTTTCTATAGTAGTATGCAAGAAGGAAAATACAATATTCTATATTGATATTATTTAGAGAGAAAGACGTGTTTGTTCAGTTTTTCTTGTAAAAACAGAGAGACTTTAACTAGAAGAAATTAATGATAGATTTTGTTTATTGTGTTTCCTTGTAATAAATGCAAGTACAAAAAATTTCCTAAATCCCTAACAATTACCGACGCAAGTTCGATCGCTAGAAGTTTCGTTTTCTGATCGTGATATGTACGAACGGCGCCACAACTGGCGCGAATTTCGAATCGTTTCAATCCCCTCGTTTGTCCACATAGCAGAAAGTTTAAAAAATTTTCAATTTTTGAAAACGCTACCATAAATTACAATACACCGCGCTACAATCGAAAGTGTTTAGCAATAACTATCACATACGATCCCAGTTTTTAGTGATTCAGTCGCGCACTATAATCAACGATTGTCACAAACACTTTTTATTTACGAGTCCGGATGCCGAAAGTCTAATCTCTGACTCAAATGGTACGGTGGATTATTCGTGGGTATATTTTGAAAGATAGAAGACTGTTGTCCCATAGATAAGTTGCTTGGTAGTGGTTGGACTATTGGTAGTGCAGGTGGTAGGGGTACTGTCGCCAAATGTTGAGGAAAAATTGGTGTTCCCGGCTGCGGTTGTCCCGGATAGTTGAAAAACCTGTACAAAATTTTATGTAATTAGCAAAAGTGGTTTAAATATAGGCAAAAATAGGGTAAATGTTGTAATTACCATAAACGATCTCCAACAAAAATTGGTCGTGGTGCTGGAATCCCTAAACTGGAGTAATACTGTTGCGCCAGTAACTCCACGTCGTTTGTGTACTTCCTTTTCCACTTTGTGCGTCTGTTTTGGAACCATATTTTAATCTGTGAATGAAACAAATTGATTAGTACCCAAGAAAGTCATTGTCGCAATCAAATATTGAATGTAAAGTCTCTGCAATGAGAACCAGTTTTATTAGGATATAATGAACAATTTATATGAAACAGACAGACCGGGGATTGTCAAAAAATTTTATTAATTGACTATTGGTAATAACAATATAATTAATGCTATTAATTATATGGTTTAGAGCGTGTACAAAGGATATTTCAGCTTGAAAATTGCACAGTTTCTTTTCGTGATTTGTATGTAAATATATACGTAACCAACATTGTATGAAAGTTCCAAGAGAAATTGGCACAAAGTCTAGCATGTTATTTTTCAAATTGACGTGCCACATTCTACAATACATAAATGAATAAGTAAACTTTAGAACAGTTAGAATTGGATCAAAACAACCTGCACTCGACATGCAATGGTTGTAGCGAACGTAGTTGAACATTAATTGGTGAAAGCAAACCAGAGTGATACAGCATGCGAGATAAGAATCAGATAAAATACATGTTTCAGATAAACGTGATACAAAGAGAAAAAAAACATGATTAACACGAACTGTACAGAATTCGTTGAATATTAAGTAGCAAAAATTAAAATAAAAGTGATAAGCGAACGAGATAAGAATCGGATATGGTAGGTCACGTATAACATTGATTTTTAAGCTTACATTCGGGCATCAAAAATATTTGCCTCGGGTGAGGATCGAACTCACGACCTTAAGATTATGAGACTTACGCGCTGCCTACTGCGCTACCGAGGCGCTTGCAAAGCTCTGTGCTAAAGTATTTCAACAGCAGGCTTGCGAAATCAGTGCTTTCACGTTGCAAAAACCTCGGAACAGCCAAATTGTTCCTAATCTTTCTATCTGACAGTAAAAACTGCAGAAAATCCGTGGAGTGAACTGAATTCGAGTGTTTCGTGTGAAAGTGTACAGTATCGAAAAAAGTGAACATGTGATGGGTGCGAGTGCGGGAAAAAATGATCTCCGAATTTTCAGAGGACAGACCGGATCCGTGGTAATATATCCTAATTAAAAAATCGACGCCTCTTCGGTCCGACGCCTAGCAGCATCCGTCGTCCGGGACGTTTGGTTCTTGTGGCATGCTGGAAGATCGGAGAAACACCAAGAAGAAGGGGACTCCCGGAGCTGGCTCGTTAACTACGAGAAATATTGTGACAGTTATGTCTGCGGGACGACACGTCTCCTTCTTCCCTCTGATCCGTCGTCTGATCGTCCTCCCTTTCGCTGTGATCGCGAAGATAATTATCTGCCTCGTTCGCGGTGCTGCGCGATATTTCTACGGATCTGGCAATTATTGCGACTCGCAACATTGCTAGCCAGCCGATCGCGACCACGCTCAACGAGAAAATATCCAATCCGTTATCGTAAATTAATTAGTTTAGAGTCCAGACTACCCCCGGAGCCAGCCCGTTACAAAGTGAATGGGGAAACTTATGTAACTGGCTCAATCTACTTGACAACTTTGCATAGTTAACACGAGGATTACTTAAACCTGCCATGTCCTCGGCTCGGTGTAATATTAGAAACCGTCGAGGGCCATGCAAAACTGGGAAAACCTGGACTGGGTTCATATTTCCGTCTATTATACTTTCTTAATTGCGAACAGAGACTTTTCGAAATTTCTTTGCTCCTAAAACTTAACCTTGTTATTATTTTTTTACCAGATTGAGAAGTTACCCTTAATTGGTAAGAAAACGTTAGTTTAGAAACAGAATATACCAAATGTAAATCCTATCCTGTTTAGAATATTTCAATCGTGTATCAGCTTGCAAAAAGATTAGAACGACATGAAAATTTTCGGATGAAATCCACTTATTTTGTGGAAATAGTCTACTGTGTATGGTCGCCGACAAGAACGACCGCGTTTCCAAGCGGAACGCAATCCTCGCAAGCGAAGATTAATTAAACATTTCCACGAAAGGAAGACGCGAGCGTTTTGCTCTCTTATCTGGAGGCAGTGCGAGAAGAAAGGGCGTAGAAGTGCTAATTGGTCCTAAAGGACGATCTTACCCTGTGGCGCCATAACCTGGCGCCTGCACATATGGTGGCCTTCGTTCTCATAACTCAGGGGTCGGTTGATTCGACGGAACTTGGTCTGGGTACAGGGGACGACTTAAACTATTTCAGGTGGCGAGGCCTGCGGAAGTCGCAGCGAGCAGACGTTATCGCGATTTATTGTACACAGACCGTCTTGTTCGACTTCCGCGGGGAACGTGTTTCCTTTTAATCATCGGGAAATCTTTCCTAAGCTGTCCCCTCTATTAAGACGCGCACAGGATGTCGAGTGAATCATGGCACGTTTGATTAACTTGTATCACACGCGACACCCATGCGCGACAACAGCCATTTTTCTCGACGGACTGACAACACCGGTACTCGTCAGCTTTCAACGGCGTGCTCGTATGATGAATAACGATCGCGGGAATTATGCAATGCATACCTGAGTTTCGGTGAGTTTCAAGCTCTTGCTGAGCTGCAGTCTCTTCGCCACGCTCAGGTATTTGTTCCTCTCGAATTCCGCCTCCAACGACTTAATCTGCGCGGCCGTGAACGCCGTGCGGGGCCTCTTCTTCCTTTCGTCATCGCTAATTGTGCTGCCACTTTTTTCCTGACCCTCTCTATCCGCACCTGTTGTGGAGTTGGCACCGCTGCTGCTGGTACATGCTTCTGCAAACACGAGTCCTTCGATGCGTCAAACTATTAAACAACGCCCCTTCGTCGCGCGATTGTCAGATGATCGACGGGGTTCGTAGCAATGTGCAGTGATACTCGGAAAACGGGTGACCGAAGTTGCTTGAGAATTTTTATTTATCTTCTGCGATAGACACATATTAATAAAAAAACAAAGGAGACATTAATTTGCAATGTTCGTCTGAAATATTTCTCAAAAATGCTTGAGCAACCCCTGTGTAAAACAAAAAGGTAATTAACCCACGGAAAGCGGACAATTTTGAGGACTTTATGGCGGCCATGACACCTATACTATTGAGAAAATTAGAATACAGATAGAACGATCGTAATTCTGAGTGTGAATGGACACAGGTCCGAGGGTTGATCGCGCTGTAGGAGGATTGATCGTGTTTGGAACGAGTGGAAACATTTCCCCGATCCTTCAAAAGGCTTAACCCGACGTAGAGCATTAAAACGGGGCAAGATGCGCGGCTTTACGACGCGGATGGCATCGCAGTGTCGCAAGTATCTTCCCTTTTTTTGGTCCTCGAAGTAGCAGACATATATCCAGCGGCGTGGTGCCACGGTTTTTCGTCGGATGACGAATGGGCAGATAATTAGAAGATGATCCCCGCTGCTTAGAGCGCGGTCCTGTTACCAGTCGACTAAAAGAGACCCCGAAGACATTCCTCATGGGCGAGGCGCGACGTCTTGTACGACCGGCTTGTACACCCCGGGATAAATATAAATATAAACAACTTCGACGGGCAAAAAGTCCCGAGATTGATGAGGAGGAAAATTTCGTGGGGGTAATTGGGCCTCGCACGGCTCTAAAGGAGTCGCTGTTGTCGCCGGCACCCTGCTCGATCTCGTTTAAAAGCAATTAAAACGAAAACACCCCCAGTCAAGGTGCACGGAACACTGCTCGCGATTAATGGCGGCCCTTTGTCAACACCTCGGGTACGGCTCCATTTATTTCCGATCGAAGGCCGATCGCTATGCTAAAGAACATTACAAGCTTCCGTTTACTCTGATTCAATTAGTCTTGTCAGCGGGATTCATTGTTCCCGTTGTCAACAACGTAACGGCGGTCGCGTTACTGAACCGAAGATGTGATTTCGCACCAAAACCAACCAGTGCAGTTAGAAACTGGCCTTCGTTCGAATACGAGATGAAAGTCTGATATTTGACACTAAGGCACCACTAAAAATTGTCATACTATTATTTAAAATAATTTTTACATCGCTACGTCTGCGTCTAACAAATTGATAAAAATTTCGCTGTTGTAAGGACGAGTAGTAGTTAAAAAATTTGTGTGCACAAGAGGAAATAAATTGTGTGGATTGAGAATTTTCTAAAACAGAAGAAATGCTTTAATTTTGGAGGAAAAACAGCTTCGAGTGCAAAGGGTTAGATTAGGATAACAAGGAATACTTAAAAATATTTCACTGCTTTGTTCACAGCAGCCGAGAAGTCTTCATCTTCGATGGAGATTATAAAATAGAAATCGAACTTGTTCGTAGTCGGGGATTTCGATTAAACTCGAAAACGATTGGTTATTTTAGCACCGATAATTCGTTGCCTAAAGCTTCCTTGTTCTCGGGTAGAATGGATCTCGGCGAGCGACCCTCGCAGTTGGAAGGGCAATAAATATCCCGATAAAAGTATTTGCGGCTCGGTTACAGGGGCTGCGGAGTGTCGTTTACCGGCTACTAATTGTCAGATGGCGACGTAATTGTCGCGTTTCTCGCGCGTTTTTCGTGACTTCCCTTCGGCCCGTACAACCGAGTCGTCGGCTAAAACCGTACCGCCTCTAATTCACTCGGCGTGCACGCTTGTGTACGTGGAAAGTCAGGAAAGATTCCAACTCGGAAGCCTAAATATCAGTACACGAGGATAATAATATCAAATTGTTCTACAAATTGCCACTGTTCACGTTTCGCCGGTACTAAACCCATCGGGGACCGCATAACTTATAGGAGCAAATTATGGATTAAAAGTCTATCCCCATTGATCCCATTCAAACACCCTGGAACTCGAATAGATACTCGTTTAAGAAGGTACACTGGTTTTACAGACTATTCGTGTACGATTTTTTAGGAATTGTTTACAGAAAAGTTATCAATCCTTTGAATTAGGATTATGCAGACGTGTTTATCGGTGTTCGAATTAAATGTGTGAATTATTTTTAAAGTACAAATAACAAGTTATGTATGTTATTTTATTAAATATGTTTTGTAAAGCATGGATCGATGGCTGCTACTGATTCGAAATAAAAAGTGAAGTTTTTTGAAGATTATGTGCTAAGTGGGGACAGTTAGGTTAAATTATCGATTGTTTTAATACTTTTTAACTGGATAAAAAAAGTATAAAAAATTGACAGTTTTCAAGAAGTTTCGTTTGTGAGAATTTAAGTGAATTGGTCAACCAGAACTGAAGATATGGAATTCGGATGGACACCGATTTAAGGACTAAGAAACTCTGTAAAAGCAGAGAGAATAGAAATTTTTAGGCACCAGAATGCACTTTTCACCGGAAGCAATACGAACGCGGAAGAGGAAGATATTTTCACGATTGCTCGACGCGGTGTGAATACGTACGAACCTGAAAAGTCAAGAAAGCTTCAAACACGGAAGTCTAAATATCAGTGCACAGGGTACGATAATCTAAAATTGTTCTACAAATTGCTAGCATCCACGATTTGCTGGCAGTGTGAAGCGAGCAAAGTCCACATAAATTATAGGAGCAAATTAAGAAAAATCTTTTCGCAGCGAATCTTCGTAGAATCCGAATGGGCGTGCAGTTAAAGAGTACATCACTCCATGAGATAGAAGGGAAAAAGAATCATGAGGATCCGTGGCGCATTCTTTACCGGAAGCGGCCGGAAGAGGAAAATATTTTCGGAGGGCGACCGTTCTTCTCTCGCGGCTCATTTGTCGTCGACTTTCTGACTCGGTTGCATTGACGAACGAGCTCCGCGAAGAAGGAAGAAAGGGTTAGGCGAAACGCGGAGCAAAAAGAGGATTCGAAAGCGCGCCGGGACGCGGACAGGACGGGGCACCGTGGAGCAAAGCCGAAATAGAACACCACGCCCTCTAGTTTACCTAATTGCCGCGAGCCGCGGTGAACTTGTCTCCTAATTATTCGGTGATGAATGGCGCGAGCACGAGTAGAAATGCGCGATAAAGCGTGGCTAATTTTCATTCGTTCGCCGGAGCACGGTCTCTCACGTTGGCCAGCCAACCGGCGGGATAATTAATTCGTGCGCGAGCCGCCTCGATTGGTCAAACGGTGCCCAAGCTGAGATAAATGGCCGGGCCTTTTGTTATCATCTAGGGTACCGGTTCCACGGAATCGACGATCGAGAGGAGACTTCAATGGAACAGCCTCGTCAAGCTGATTTCAATCCTAGTGTATCGTGTATCAGCGATTTATTCTTTTACTTTAAGCATTTCATGATTTACATCTTTACTTAGACTTACAACTGCTTCAATGCACCGTGACATTGTTTATCTTAAATTTTGTACATTATGATTTATACTTAACACTTTACCGACCGGCGATTATTTCAAAATCTGTTAAATTCGTAATCTAGCATTGAAAATTTTTTAATGGATCAACGAGGCCTCCTAAGAAACGTTATCTAATAATTTTGTTACAAATTACAATGTAAATGCAAGTTTCTAAGCCTCATTTTATTATGGGGCAATTATTGAAAGACCTATTTCTTTCAGAAATGCAAGTATACGTTTGCATGCGCGTATGTCTAAATGGTTAATTAACACGTTGACTGTCGAGCGAATTTTGCGCACATCCGACCAGTTTCGTTTATTTTATTCGCAAAAGCAATCAACGTTATTAAAGAGAATTGTTAGTTACTGGATAATGAAGTTCTCACCTCCCACTACAATCTGGTTCATTTCGATAGGAGTAAATTGATGCTGGATGTTAGTAATTTAACGGTAATCATTGTTGAACAGCACAATGGTGCCGGTCACCGGTGACCATCATGGCGTCCAACGTGTTAAGTTCTCAAGTTGAAGGGGAAGTTGAAACTTGAGCTCTATCGTTGATTATTCCATAACTTTTTGAAGTTTATGGCTCCTAGTTGAGGATTTTTTAATAGATGCCTCATCAGCATCAGGAAAGAAAACTTTTACGTACAATCACTGAAAATCCTAACAGGCTTTCGGTATTTAAAACGTTAATATGTTGTTGATGGGAGACTCGAATTGGCGTCTTTCGATTGTCGAATGTTGAAGACGAGATACGCGAATCGATGTGTATTGTTATGGTACATTGAAGAGGAAACGTTAATTAGCTTCCATAATGCGAACCGTTGGACGCAATATTAGACGCGATCAACATTATTATCCAGGGGATGTACAGCCCAAATATGTATCAAGAAAACGACATCGTTAAATAAACAACCGGACGTTATTACTAGACTGCGGAATTTTATATAAAATAATAATTAATAATTTCATAATTTAATAATTTTAATAATTTCAGCGACTTAGAAACACTGTAATATTGTCCTTAAATGATTTAAATATTTCCGCTATTTCGTGTTTAATTTTCCCATTTCTTATCGTAATCTCGTAAAATCCGCAGTCTAGTTAGCATCTATGGTACCGACTCTCCGACATTGTCAACTTGAAGTCTTTAGAAACAGAAGAAGCTGATCTCAATGTGAACAGGATTGAAAAGAAACGTTGAGGAAGCGATGCGAATGGATATGCGAATTTACATTAGATGCGATCAGCAAGATCATGCAATATGCATAGTGCTAATTACATATGAATAAGACAAACATGTTAATAAGAGACAGTTTGTTATCACTTAGGGTATCGTCTCCCTGGAATTGACGACTCAGTGGAGACTTTAACGAAACAGAAGTGGATTGTGATTCAAACAGGATTTTAAAGAAACGAAAAAGCGACGTGGGATGGATATGCGAATTTTTATTAGACACTGTCAAAGCAATCATGCAGTATGGATTCTTCCCTTTTTGGTTATAAGCAAGACGGACATGGAAAATCGATCACTTGGCCTTTTAGCATTATTTAGGGTAGCAATTCTCTGGAATTGATGTTTCAGTGAAGACTTCAACGAAACTGAAGTTGATTTTGATTCGAACAGGATTTTAAAGAAACGAAAAAGCGACGTGGGATGGATATGCGAATTTGTATTGCACACTATCAATACAATCATGCAATATGGATAGTGCCCTTTTTGGATATAAGCAGCACGAACTTGGAAAATAGATGTCTTGGCCTTTTAGTATTATTTAGGGTAGCAATTCTCTGGAATTGACGACGCAATGGAGACTTCAACGAAACAGGCAAAGCAGATTTTGATTCGGATAGGATTTTAAAGAAACGTAGAATCGACGCGGATGGACATGC
>CM052088.1:8234816-8247513 GCA_028453745.1 Agapostemon virescens
TCGGATAGGATTTTAAAGAAACGTAGAATCGACGCGGATGGACATGCGAATTTGTATTGGACACTGTCAATGCAATCATGCAGTATGGATTCTGCCCTTTTTGGTTATAACCAAAACGAACTAGGAAAATTAACTGGCTTGGCATTCTAGCATTATTTAGGGTATCGACTCCCTAGAATTGATGTTTCAGTGGAGACTTCAACGAAACAGGCAAAGCTGATTTTGATTCGAACAGAATTTTAAAGAAACGAAGAAGCGTCGCGGATGGATGTGCGAATGCGTATTAGACGCGATCAACGCGATCATGCAGGCAACATACGGCCCATTAGATTAAAAAAAGACGAACCCGTTCGAAAGGGGAGCAACTTTCGGACGATTTTACTCGTTCGCGAGACTGCTCTCACGAAGATTTACGCTTCGCGTTGACGGCTTTGTAGTTGGACGCGACGTCCCACATATCTCAGACTCAGCCCGGGAACGCAGCGCAAACGAGAATTGTCCTTTCCTTAGATCTCGAATTTATCGCGGCGACCATTATGCTGTGTAAATCACGCGTGCCGCGGGTCCTTGGTAGAAATTAGTCGTCGAGAAACTTAAATCCTTTCGGCGAAACGGGATTAAGTTGCCAGTGGTCTTCGATACTGGCTCATAAATCGCGAAATGTCCTCTCGTTTACAAATCCGATACCATCGGACACATTGTGGTTAACCTAAACACGGAATCAGCATACTTTATTGTCTACCTAATTTACAAAATAAAAAAGAAGAGACTATTCATTAACACTTTAACCCTTTTGCACTCGAAGCAGTTCCATTCCAAAATCGAAACAATATTTTTATCTATAATAGCTCCATTGTATATAGTTTGTTTCCTTTCCTGCATATGAAATTAATTAGTATTGCTCGTACTTACGACACTGACATTTTTAACGATTTCTTAACTGCGAACATAGCAGTGTAACAATCGCTTAAATAATATTATGGTCATTTTTGGTGGCGCCTCAGAGGCGCCATTCGAGTGCAAAGGGTTAACTGCCCAACCAACAGCCTAAAAAATTCCACAAACTCAAAGTAATTTATTTAATGAAGCTACAGTTGAAAACTTAAAATGTCTGACACATAGTTATCCTTCAACCTTCTTGTAGTCTCCTGGTATGAACTAAATTGAGTGCAACGAATATATTAGCGTACAAATTAATTTTTAAACATGGACAAATAATTCTGTCACCCATATATGGGTGACATGGCAGTCAAAGTGTTAAAATGTAATCTTTCCTGCAACAATATTCTTCAATTCTTATAATATCTTTACGGTTCTGTTTTGTCACCAATTCATGTTTGTCGCAAGTGTATACGATCCGCAGTCTACGTATCACCTTTCTCATTTCGTTCATAAGAATCGAGTGTATTTACTCGTATCACTTTTGAACATTTGGCAATCAATTAAAAGATCAAGAATAGTAGCAACTGTTAGTGGTGTCTTCGAAGGAGCATTTCAGATAGTTTATAACACAAGAAAAGGCAAAGTCCATCGTAGCAGTAGCTTTTGTCACAACATCTTCACAGTTCGTAGGCTATAATGAAATTTGGCTTACTTAGTAGATCGTAGCGATAATGGATGATAATTTAGTGGATGTTGCTGACTGACTGAAAATTCTAGAGTAGAAGATTGAACAAGGCAGTAAGGATTGTTTGTTAGCGAAGCTGAGCGATCAAAGATCAAGATGAACTGCGTCGAAGTGCAAGATGTCGCCGAATGGGCACGGTCGACGTTGTCTTTTTTCATTCTGTGCTAGGTACAGAGGGAAGAGGCACATTTTGCTGCATTTCCATGGCAGAATTAGCAGGAGACAGATAAATAGTGGACGAGAAGCAGGAACACTGAGTGGGCGTGGACCCTGCAGGAAGTAATGGATCAAACTCACGGGCAACGGTCCTCCGCGCAAACTTACGAATTCGTTACCACACGAGGGAGCCGGGTGGATTCTGTAACAATTACTCCCTTTCACGCTGGTAACAATATCCGAATTAAGTAGGAACAATTACTCTTTATTACATACTATGTAATAACCACGGGTTTCGCGAACTCAAAGCGATCTCGGTCTCCCTGTTGGCACATTCGTCCCGAGATAAGCATCGTTTCCGGTTCTGCGATGCGTTATAATCATGCTTTTAAATAGTCATAAATTCTTTTAATTGTTGGTCTTAATTGTTCGTTCTTCAAATCACGATGAAGAGATCTGTTAAGGCGTTGCAAAGCTCAGCACGCGTTTCAACGGTGCTCGATTGAGATACCCCCTTAATCAAATGATTTTCCAAGCTGTAAATATAACAGCGATATTCTTGAATGTTTAATGGCTGCGTTTTTTTATAGTATCGTCGTCAATATTTGCAGTAACCGAGCTGAAAAGTTTCCCGGGCCTTTATCCTCGTGTTTCTTGGCCACGTACGTTTGCTAGCGAAATAATTTAATAAAACAAACACAGGTGTCGAACACTTGTATAATTCGAGTCCTGGTTATTTATGACTTGCAAAATATTGCCTGTCACCGTACTGTGTATCACAATACACGCTAAAATTAACACGCCCGCTGCGATATATTGAAATTTTCACCGATAAGGAGTTAGTCTATTTAATTGATAGTTGTACCATCGTTTGTTGGAACTTACCGTAACACATTTCGGGCTCGGGAGACGTGGAGCAGACCATGTCGGAATCATCGAATTCGATATCCTCGACCATAATCATGGACGAATCCGGTGCAACCAGCTTCCGACCATCCGACTCGTTCGCTACTTGAAACAATCAACGTAACTGTCAACTAATTTCTATTTCGCAAATTAAAAACACACTTCCTCCGACGTACTTACATTCATGACCATGCAAATACATTTCCGTTTGCATCGGCACACGCCTTTCGTCTTTCGTGCTCTTCTTGGTTGGCGCTAAAAGACTCTCGATACTGAACGAGCATACTTTCGGGTTTTCCGCTAATTCCGTCGCCTCCCTGGCCGATTCTGAAGCTTTTACACGTTCCTCCGACATCCTAGACAATCTTTGTCTATCGTATATCATTCACCGATCTTCCGATTACTATGCTCGCAAAGTTCTTCGTGATAGAAACGCGCGATCACTTAAACCGTTCCATCGACTTATTCATGATAGTTTTCTTCGTTATTTTGTACACTGCACGGTTCGTACACTATGATCCACACCATGAGAGCCACAAGCACACGAACAAAGAGTTTCCTTTACGAAAAATCAGCGACACGTCCGAGTGCCATTGTTGGGAACCTAATGATCGCCGATTGGACCGATTCAAGCCATTCATAGACACCCTGCGGACCGTTCGCGGGATTAGAGTCGAAACCAGCGACTGTTTGTCGGGGTTGCTCGCGATGTCCAACAATATTTTTTTTTGGCAGCCAAGTCAAATTCTTCGTTCTTTGAGGCGGTGTCGAAAAGCCACGTGCTCCCGACGTCATCCGCGGCTCGGCCAATCGGCGACCGTCCGGGGCGGTTCTTGGCAAGCACGTGCGTTTCTGGAAGGAGCCCCTAATGATCTCGTACAGCGCGACGGTAGCAGTCACTAAACGGTGGTAATGAGGTATCCATAAATTTCTGTCACCGCCATGAAACGCTATTTAATAATTGTCTTGACAGAAGGCGGGCGCAGATTCGAAATCAATTTTCGATCTGTTGCACGTGAAACGTATAAAACTCGTCGACTTCCGGGCCCTTCCGCCATTCGAATCGCGGCGAACGATCAGCCGAACTTGTAACATTTCCGATAATCGACCGATCCGGTTAATCCGCATGGATATATCCGTACGAACGGTATGCAAGATTGCGTTACAATGTATTCACGGATATCGGCGGATATTTCGGACATTCGTTTAGAACAAGACGAGCAAGATGAAAAACTGAATAGCCCGGATGTATTATTAGATCTTAGCCAACGGGTTCGCGTCGTTTGGATTCCTATGGATTCATATAAAACGGCGAAGCGCGACAAGTTTTATCAGGTCGAACCCGACCGGGCCCGGCAATCAGCCGTAAGTTTAATGAGATTATTAGGCGCACAATCGTTTGTATTAACGCGACGATGATGGGGATGACAGAGTGATACAAGAACTGTTGACAGATGTGGAACTTGGCTGCGATTATGCGAACCAGCGGGAATACACTGCAGAAATTTGTATCAAACAAGCGGCGGCCAAGTCGCGATTCTTCCGTATAAATCAGGCTCGGGGTTGCATTCGCCCAGTGACAATTTCTCGCCGGACAGGATCTAATTAAAATTGATTTACGCCCGTCTTCGGTTGATTCATGGGAATCCCTCTGTTTTTAACCGAATCGTAAATATGAGCTGTCGAAGGAATCGTTGTGAAACGACGGGTGCGTTCCGATCCTGCACTTAGCGGCACAACGTGCAACTTGCAACGAACAGAGTCGTCGAAAGGACTCGAGGTAGGTGTGTCTCTGGGATCACGTTACCCAGACGACACTCCTGTCGCAGGTTCTGCGGTATGTTATATTGCCAGAAAGCTGAGACCCTTGGTGGTACAAGTCGGCCAAAATGTTTGTCAATTTCACGCTTAATTGGTGCAGCAATCGACAGATCTCTCTTTTCCTGTAAATTATCGGTTCCTCTCGGATGTGTCAACCGCAAAACAAGCCGATTCAGACGCATTTCCCCTTGGCGGTGGTTACCCCTCGCCTTGAACATATTTTTGGAGTCGCGTTTCGTCAGACGAAAAATCTCGAACCGCGATTCGGTGTTCGCGCCGTTGTAATAATCCGTCCCGTGTCATCTTACGTTCGGTAGCATGACTTTGGCCGGAAGATCCAATTTAACATGTACTTACCAGTTCGAGTTTCATGTTGCTGGTCCAGATAGGTGCTCAAAACTGACAGGTTTTCGATAAGTATTTTTATCATGGTGGCGTAGATCCCTACAATGAGCAAACTAATGCTTTTCAGTAGTTGTGCAAATAATATTCGATTTGTAGGAATGAAGGTTTTGTAACAGATTTAATTATGGACATCTATGTCGAGTACTTCAGTCTGCTTGATTAGGAAAAAATATTTTTGAAGGCAGAAACTTTGTCGATGAAAAAGCAAATGATAAGTCTACTTGGTCAGGGTTCCATCTTTTATTTTACGTTTGATGAAATTAGAGAAATGTTTCGCGAACGCCTATAAGTATACTGCGGATTTTATGCATTTATGTTAGAAATGGCTAAATGAAGTACACAACTGTGGAAACATTTATAAAATCTAAAAATGTATGTATTACACTTTCAGCTCATTAAAATTATTGGAAAAAGAAACGGATGTCTATGTAGTTCCTGTTTGGTGCAATAAATACTGACAATTTCTATTTTGCGTAAAAATCCACAGTGTACTTATTAGATTATTTTTAAAAAGTAATGCAAATTATTCGTTTTGAAAAATCGAGTTAATTTCTTAAAGTAGACGAATCTGAAGAGTTTGAATCAATAGTTCAATAGTGTTTTGAGTTTAATTAAAAATGTTCTTCTTTTCTCGAAGTACGTTATTTGTTGTGCATTATATTCCATTTCTATAGGGTGACAAACAAGAAATTACAACTTGTACAAAGTTTGTCTTTTATATATTTTTATTTATATATTAACAGAATAAAGGCCCTCTAATTAGTGCATCTTGCCTTTGATCATACAATCAAACGTAATATAAGTTGCTATGCTGAACGCGTATCCGTGTTACCATCTGAAAACGCGTAGTTGCGTTACTTGTTACAACAGAATAATAATATAATTTTCTCGCAGAGAATCTTTAAATATACATTAAAAAGTCCTCAAATATTGTGACACTCATACTATCGTTATAAGGATATATGCTTAAATTGTCGTGATGCGATGCACCAATCGTAGCGCAGTTGGAAAACTGCGGTTGGTCCGTCTATCGCTTGCGATTACGAATAAATAATCTAATAGAACTTTATTATTGGGAGTGGAGCACCAAATGTCAAGAGAATATTTCACGTGTGAATAAAACAATTTTTCTTCGGTATTACCGTGATCATATCGTGGAAATATTCGATTTACGGTGCAAAGAATCAGGGAAAAAGTGTAAAAGATTAACAAAATAGATTTTTTTTTTTTAATTAAACCTGTTGGACATTCTAGTTAATGAGCCAACTGAACCCTCTGAGAACTTGGAACGCTCGATGATAGAAGCTACATTTGTTGCGTCGAATTACCGTTCCATGTGTTATTCTCATCATTATCATCTCCACCTGAATGAAGTCTATGTATATTCCCCTCTGTTTTGATGGTTGTCCCCCCTTGATCACCTAAATATCTTCTGACCAAACTAAATACCACAAATAACATTGTAATGAGTCGTGCGTTCGACTGTTAAAGAAACTCCTTCGTAAATGTGAAGACCTACCCGGACGAGTTGGCAACATTTTGAAGGTTCGGTATTACGGTTCCGTCGGAACTTCTCGCCGCGTCGTTGTTCTGGTTGTTTTGTGGTTTCGGCGTATTTCGACGATTACCTTGCGTGAAAAAACTCAGCAAATAATTATAAAAACCCAAACAGGACCACATGATTCGTGATAAAATTCCAACGTCTTGGGATGATGGTACAGTCGCTGTCACATCAGACTAAAGCCATAAAACATAAACATAAATTCATGTGAATAATATTCGAAAGGTGTATCGATATCAAAATATCCCTATGAAATTTTACAATTACATTTTTCATTGGCAGGATCAAAAGAACAGCTGTAGGGACCAATTCCAGTTCCAACAGTGTTTTGTCGTTTTCCTCGACGGTGAGTTCTCTTCTAGGGAATGAGATCGTCATCGCGAACTGACGGAAAGGCAAATCAATGTTCTCGACAACATAGTTACGTAAATCACGCAAAGTATTCGATGATTCGAATTGTCCTATATGAGGATTACCAGATGGCAGTTTGAACTGAATTCGAGTCATTGTTACATTCAGTGCATCCGGTGCGACTGGTTTTGGTGACTCTTGTTGCAGTGGTTTCTGCACCTGTTGCTGCATACAACAAACATGTATCTTGTCCAAAGGCCTAAACGCGAATTTAGTATTTTGAAAGAAAGAGGAAAAAAAGTGTGTACCAACCTGCATGTTTTGTTCTTTTTGTTTTCTTTCTAATTTGTCCTGAGCTATTTGTAACCTAACTTTCTCTTTGGCTGCCGCATTCACTGCTTTCTCTCGTAATCTTTCCTCGCGAGCCTGTTTCATTTCTAGGTCCTTGCGGCGCTCTAATTCTCTGAGTTTTTCCTTTCTTTCTTCGTCTTTCATTAGGTTTTTCTGCTGTAGTTCCATCACCCGTTGTACTTTCTTCGTAGTATCCTAAAGATAAAAAATATTATAATGATTTTTTCATAATATTCCATGACTTTGAAAATGTAAATGACTATACATACCTCTCCTGTCGTCTTTTTGATACATGTGTTCTGTGACCCGCTGCTTGACGATGGAACATTGCTTGGTTTATCAACAGGAGATGGTTCCACCTTTGCATTTTCTGCTGGTGCATTATTACTTTCAATTTTTTCAGTTGTTTTCTCTACAACAGGTTCTGCTTCTATTGTTGTTTTCTTCAAGGACGCATCCACATTTGAATTTATTGTGTTGTCACTTTCGAGATTTGTAATAGGTTTGGAACTTGTACTAGCAGTAGTAACTATACTGCCACTGGCAGAGGCTTTTTTCTCAGCATCTATCAAGCTAGATGACGAAGGATTTTTTCCTCCGACTGTTAGCATTAAATCAATCTTTGCTAGTAAATCATCGGCTTCTATTCTACCACAAACAACGACCAATGGTATTCCATTTGTGCCAATAAAGAATATACTTGGTACGAGTACCAAATGATCTTACCAAAATTATTCAGGAAAATCATTCAGTGATGAATTTTGGTGATTATTTGAAATAATTGCAAATAAAGGATACAAAGTCGAGCAAAATGTCTGTAGTCACTAGACCCACCTTCCACACGAACCGCTACAAAATCATCCTGTTCCAATCTAGCAGAAACTTCTGTGGTATTGATTACTGCAGCAATGTGCTCTGATGTGTCATCCTTACCTAAAACACAAACATGTTACAATACGTATTGTGAAAGTAAGGAACGTCTTGATTTGATGCAATATGAAACGTGATTACATAAAGATTACCTTGGTCGGCGCCAAAAACTGGTTTTTATTAGAAACATACATTGCCAGACTTAATAATCGCCTAACCTAACATTATAAATACATACCTTCCACAAAAACCACGAAAATCGCTTTCCTGGATTTCGATGTGCTCACAGCCTCCGCGATGCTACCTTCAAACCACTTCATTTTTTTTTCTCGAAAAAGTTACAATTATTTACGTTCTGTTCTAATATCAATTGACAATGACGTAATGAAAAAGCAATTTAATCACTAGAAATTTTCTGTGGAACTTGACGTTTCAAAATCTGCTCAAGGTTTGGGTAGGTAACATTTGGACTGTATCGATGAAACGGGTCAAGGAACTTAACAGTACCGTTTATTTTCGTTTTCAATTAATTCAATGTGCAAAAAAATGTGCGTAGTATACGTCGTCGTCCACGATTTTACCCGAAAACATAAGTTTAATTAATACAAAGGCCAGATCAAAATTACTTTTATATATCACATATTTATCTTGAACCAATAGAATTAAGTTTCGTTGTTAAATCGATATAGCTCGAAGTTATTGTAAATCTGCCTTTAAGCGCCAAGGCCAAACAAGGATCAACGGAAACGAATCATTTTAGTGAGGTTAGTGTGTAAATAAGTACTGCGAGTGAACAGAGAAATTTCGGTGAAATTTGGCGGGAATTAATTCATGTCCGTTGACAAATATTAGCGTGGATAAACAATGGCGCAGTTAGTAACAAAAGGTAAGTGTTATTTATACAATTCATCATTTATTATAATCAAGTTATATTCATGAGACGAGGTCGGTACATCGAGCCATTTCGTTGGTAACACTGTTTGTATCGCCATGTTGCTCGTTTTCCGTTGGACTGACCAACAGAAACGAACCATTTTAGTGAGGTTAGTGTACTGACAAAGAGTGCGAGGTACAAATTCAAGTTACCCAGTGTGAATTAATAGTTGCCTGTCGTCAAAGAATAGCGTTGCCAAATGATGGCACAATTAATACAGAGAGGTAAGTATCGTTTACGTGATACATTAGATATTAGAATTAACTTCCAATGGGGAGACAGAGAACGGTGTTCTGTTGGTCACCCTGTTTGTGTTCCTTATTCCCGTTGGCTTAGCATAAGGAATAGTGGAATGAAATGTGGTAATGGCGAGTGCGTCTGTTCCGCATATTTGATGTTGTGATAAAGTTGGGCGTACGCGTCCGTCTTATCAGTTGTGACAAAGTATATTGCTTCGAGTATGTTCACTTGATTTCTTCGTGCGCGCTTAGTTTATAAACGAGGATCGTCGACGCTAACGAGATTAGAGTGTTTAGTACACCATGTCGGTGATTCATTATCGGAATATGGAAGAACGGGACTGATAATAGAAGATAATCGTATTATACGAGAGAAAAAATTTCTGTGCTCGTACGCTTTGCAGTACCTGCGTTCTATTTTGCAGTAAGTTGCCCCTAGCTACATCGAAAACATTTCTGAGACCTGTTACTAATCAATACGAGTAGGTAAACGGGTGACGCGATAATATGAAATCGGAGCGAGCATGAAGGTAACTGTGTGTTTCGACAACGTTAGAGTGGTGGTTCCTTGTGGGGATGGAACCCTACTGGTCAAAGACTTGATGCACGAGGCTATTCTGAGGTATAAAAAGGCCACAGGAAAAAATGATAATGGACTAACGATCAACAGCCTGTCCTCCTTAACTGGAGGTGGCCTGCTGGATCCAGACGATAGGTTATGTGATGTAGCCGATGACAGAGAGCAGATCGTTGCTCACTTTGTGAGTACAGACACAACGCATGCTGGCGGTGACGGGGCAAGTTCTGTTGGTACCAACAGCCCAGATTTCTTCCATCCGGATGGCAAAGAATTAACTTATGCAATAGACACACATTCCTCTATACCTAGCAGTAGTATTAAAAGAGAAAGCACTAAAAGATTGTCAATGCATGCATTGTCGACTAGAGAACCTTGTTTAGCTACGTATTCTGCTCAATCCCTCCCCAGAGAATCTCGGCGCAGAGAACCTTTGGGACAAGATGCCAAAGCATTGTTCGATTATGCGAATGCCAACATAGATCTTGCTGATCAAAGCGAGATCAGAGAGATCGTGATAAAAAATGAGGCAGGTCCGTTGGGACTTCACGTGGTGCCATGTTACGACCTTTTGGGCAACGATCAAGGGCTCAGAGTCGAAGGTATCGAGCCCAACGGCAGAATCGCTAGGGACGGACAGATCGATTTGCACGACAAAATCATTAAAATAAATGGCCACAATTTATTGCACATACCGTTCTCCAAGGTCCAAGAAATTTTCCGGACTTGCATGACCGAACCCTGCCTTAAAATATCGGTGGTGAAGCACAAACAGCCACGCAACCATGAGAAATCTTTGCACAAGAATCACGGCAATACGAGCGGTGGCTCGGAGAAAACGGAGACGGACGAGAATGTGAAAAAAATTCAATGTAGTAACTACAATCTATTACAAACTGCAAATACACGAAAGATCGGTCGCATGATCGAGATCGAATTAACGAAAGGCAGCAACGGGCTGGGATTCAGCGTGACGACGCGCGATAATCCTGCAGGGGGTCACTGCCCTATATACATTAAAAATATTCTACCAAAAGGTGCTGCGGTTGAAGACGGTAGGTTGAGGCCTGGCGACAGGCTGCTGGAAGTAAACAACAAAGAAATGACGGGGAAAAGTCAGGCGGAAGTAGTCTCGGTTCTTCGAAGTATTTCACCAGGCGGTAAGGTAAGAATGATTGTCTCACGGCAGGAAGAGGTCTCCTCCAACGCTCCTCCCGAAACACATTCGAGTGCGACGTCTACCAATCAACCGTCCGAAACCACCACGGACAATTCGAAATATTGGAACACCTTGAACGTATCGCCAATAAAAAAGAACACCGAAGCGCACGACGGTAAAGTCAGCAGTCGCAGCTACGAGAAGTGCACGTTCAAGCCGGTGAAATCCTCGGAGGATGTCGTACTATCGCCCCGCAAGAATCGCATGATTCTAACCTTAGATATTCCGGTACACGACTCGGAGAAAGCCGGCTTGGGCGTGAGCGTGAAAGGAAAAACGACCAACACGGACGAGAACACGAACATGGATTTAGGAATTTTCATAAAAAGCGTGCTTCATGGGGGCGCAGCCTCCCGAGACGGTCGATTAAGGACCAACGACCAATTGCTCAACGTGAACGGGGTGTCCTTGTTAGGCTTGTCGAATTCCGACGCGATGGAGACCCTCCGAAGGGCGATGCTCAATACGAATAGTTCTGTAACAGGTGTAATTACGCTGACCATAGCGAGGAGGATATCCTCCTACGACGCGAACGAGAAAAATCTTCCAGAGAACCTGTCTTACCATTGTAAATTAGAATCCGCGAACAGCGTATACATATCGGATAACACGAAGGCGAACGAGGGTAGAGTGAAGGAGAAGAACAATCTTAACTCGCAGTCAGACATTTTGGACAATGGAGGGCTGTTGTCCTGCGTGACCGCGTCACCGTGGAACCCGGTTATAGACAGACTAACGGAACAGTATAATAAGAACAGTTTGAGGAACGAGAGCTACTGCATCGCGACGAATAAGACGTGGATAGAGCCGATCAGCAACGTGAAGAAGATCACCGTGGGAGGGCGCGAGGACCGCGCGGAACCAGTATTGTTGGAGGATTCCAACGATGCCCAGTGCAATGATTCGAAGAGAAACGCCGACGACAAGGATAGCCAATACTCCGGAGACCCAACTTACGATAGTCAGCTGTCATTGGAAGAATGTAGCTCGTCTTCCAACAAGTTCTCCAGGGACGCCCTCGGCAGGCAGAGCATGTCCGAGAAACGGCACGCTGCTCTGGATGCTAAGAACACAGATACTTACAAAAGAAATAAGAAATTGCGCGAGGGTCGCGAGAATAAGAATCCGGACCAGGTAAGTCAAAAGCCAGCGAACCAATCGGCCGAGTCCGAGGACCAGTCGAGGCGAACCGGAAAGGACAGTTTCGAGAGAAACAAAAGCAAAGGCACCAGTGAAGGAGGCACCAGCGACAGTACTCTGAAACGATACGAAAAGTCCGTGGACCCGGCCCAGTCCGAGTATGTTTACACGATTCCCGGGTGCAACAATAAGTTCACTTCCCCGAGGAAACATTGGTTGGTGGATGACGTTCAGGGCGAGATCACCAGTATCAGTAACTATAAGGACGATCGCGAGGGTTTCCCTAATAGTCGGGGGGACGTGAAACAGGCTTCACTCAATTCAGCTTTAGATGATCGATACAAACGCTCTAGAAAAAAAGGTGGCATCCGGTCGATGCTCCGGTTAGGGAAGAATAGGAAATCGCTCAATTTCGGTGACAGTATAGATGCCCGGCACGAATCCAGTAACTATTGCAGCGGAACAATCAATTATATCGCATAATAATTAAGGAAACGGAGAGAGAGAGGGAGAGAGAGAGAGAGAGAGAGAGAGAGAGAG
>CM052088.1:8247523-8263641 GCA_028453745.1 Agapostemon virescens
AGAGAGAGAGAGAGAGAGAGAGAGAGAGAGAGAGAGAGAGAGAGAGAGAGAAAGAGAGAGAAGGATATTTATAATGTAGACGCGGAACACTGACGGTTATACATAAAAAAACGTACTTGTACATCTAGAAACACATGTCATACACGAACCAAACACACACGCGCACACAAACATGTTTCAATACACATCGCACGCTGCGTACATATTAGCATATACACGCGTATACATGTATGATTTGTTCCAAAGTGCCTTATATCGTTGAAGAAAGCAAAAGTAATCGTTTCTGTATATATATACATATACAATTTTTGTACTTGTCCTCAATTCGTACCGATCATGTATCTGTTTCGACAATAAATCGAAAACGTGCACTCAATGAACTCCGTTGTGTTGAATGAATCCGGAAATCGGTGGATGGTTCGCATGATTCTCGAAATGCAAGGTATTCGTGCCGCCCTTGATCAGCTTCGTCCGACGTTCGTAATTCGATCCTGCGATCAAAACGAGCAACATCGAACGCAAACAGTGTGGAAACCGATCCGAAAATCTATCACAGTAGGTATCTTTGTTAGACGAAACCAGGCGTGGACGTTGCGAGGCGATAAATCTAATCAATCTTCGCTGTTTCAGTATTTCAGCTAACGCCAAATCAGCTGCTGTACCAGCAGAAACGTTTCAGAGGAAAAATCAATCTGAAGAAGCCGAAGATCTATTATAAGAAGGCGATACTGAACCAACTCCTTATGCCGTTTTTTCCAAATCCCAGAGAAAACACGACCATCGAAGAATTGTGCGCGCGAGCGCAGGCTCCGAAAATCTTCGAACTTGGACCGTACGAGAAAATCATAGCCAAGGAAATCCGCAATTGGTTCGACTCATCGAAAATGGTCGCCTGCGTGCACGTGAACAGCATTAGCATGCTCGACACGTTTGATGTGAGGGTTCCTCTGGAGAGAGCGAACATGTATTACAAAAGATACTCGTGTAAACTCGTTCGCGCGGCGCTCGAAGGCTCGGATTACGTAGACAAATTCGAGCCGCTTATCTCTAAACATAATGCGTACATATTCTCTCCTAATGTAAACGTGACTGCTCTGGAGAAAGTAATGAGAAGGTGCCCGCAAATGTTCACGATCGGTAAGGATTTCTATGAAAATTATGCACGCTTGATAGTTTAAAAAGAAAAAGATAGCCAATCGATGGAGATTTGTATAAACTATAACGTAATGTGAAAAAGAAAAAACATAACGTTCAATTGAAAAGTGAACGAAAATGAATTGACAATATCACCCATGTTATCGTTTAAAATTTATTCAAGATCATGCACGTTCAGAAGTTAAAAAATATAATAATATAATAAGTAAACGATTAGACTGCGAAAATTAAAAATTCCGATATATTATTCTGCGGGATTTGATAGTCGAACGAATGAGTTGGAAAATTATTTTTTATTTCAGGGGGAATGTTGGACGGCGTGGTTCTGAGGTTGGCCGATTTTCTGAAGTACGGGAAAATGGACATAACAAGCGCACAGTTCGATCTGGTGCAAACGTTACAGAACGCGGGCGGCGTTCACCTAAATCGGCAGCTCGCGCATCATCCGACGACACTGGTGTCACGACTGAAACAGATCGGTACAAACGGGTTAGATACGAACGAGGACAAAGAATCGGTGCCTGTATAATTGCAGAACTATCTGTATCAATAATTTATTATACATTTGTCATTCACACGAAGCTTTAAGTAAAGTACAATTTTATTTACCCGAGCCCTTAAGCTAGAAACGGTCGAGTAATTTTATATTCATTAGAAATTCGAAAGGTATCCGCATCGTTTAGTTTTTCATTCAATTTTGTGTTATAGTCTCGAATTATTTCATCGACTCCACGAAGGACGGTTCCGCGATAAGGTTGAGCAAAGCGGCGCGTGTAATGCATACGTGTAACTTATTGGTATCGGTTTTGCTTTTTATCGGTTATCGAACTCGTCATTAAACAGCCGTCAAAGGTTTCCGCGGCTCTTTGATCGACGATTTCATTCGAATACACGAGCACTTCGTTAGGGGAGTATACAAAAAAATTTTTCGTCGACGTTTCTTTGGTTCGTGTACATTGTTATTGTGCGTCGCCGCGGCAACTGTATCTTTTGATGGTGCTCCTCAGTGACAGTAATTGCAAAGAGGATGACACTTGACTCCATTTTCACCGCATCTGCAGCCTCCGGATGTGTCCCCTTTTCCCTGCGAATGCGAGAAAAGCGATCAATAAAGAAATAAGACAATCAACCACATGCCGGTGCATTTTTCTTCGTTTTTGAGGAACCTTGCAAATTGATGGATTCCAATTACCCATACTATTTACTGTTAGGTACCCTCCACAAAAAGATAGTAACAATTTCGTACACAAATTCTTAATTTCTTTCTTTTTTAATCATAGAGGAGAGTAATAAAGTGATACGAAGAAAATCTGATAGTTTTCGGGCTAGCTTCTTTTATTGTTATTAGATTTTAAAAATCTTTTAGTATGGTTCGCTAAATAATGCGATAATTAGACTGCGGATTTTATATAGAAATAATAAAAATAAGTAGATCAAATACGAGACGCACTGAAAACTTTTTAATGAGTCATTCAACGCTGGCAGCAATTTTTATTGTAAACCAACAAGGCATCCTCAGTAATGTTATTTAATAATTTTTAATCTTTGTTTTGATACATCACAATTATTGAAAATCCTATTAGTAGGCTTCCGGTCGGTAAAGTGTTAAGAAAACTGTTATACTATCTTTTAAATGATTCAAAATAGACATTGACGTTTCTGCAGCTTCGAATCGTTCAAATCGGCGAGGGTCGATTGTTCACGCATTTCTGTATGATTTTAATAAATTATTGAACTTACTCTAGGTCCCCAACGAGGACCTCTCGTTACCCAGCATATCTCAGTTTTGCACATTGAGCATCGTAGCCAGTCGCACCCCCATTTTTTCATTAACACGACCGCACAAGTCGGACAAGCGAGTGCTTCGCCTCTGTCGACCATTTCCTCGAGCATCGCAGCGGTTCTTCTGGATTCTTGATCGGTCTCTTTCGACAGTCTTAGCTCCAGCTGATACTGCTTGCAATTCTTACCAGCGTGTATTACCTACGAGGCGAGAATTAATTAACGATCTCGATCTGAGAGCGCAGATAAGAATCGCGGCGTCGCGAACGAAACGAGTAGTCGCGTTCTCGTTTCTGACCTGACAGGTGAGACAATTGTTTGCGCCGCACACAGGACAAAGGAAGTTATTCACGTCGTCGTCGTAGATGCACCAACCAGGACAATCCGGTGTTTTACAGTGGAACGCGTTGTTCCCAGCATTGTTCTCCGCTTGGGCAATCGACTTCGCCAGATGCTGTTGGTAAACCTCTTGTTCAACAAGCTAAACAGACGTACGAATTGTGAATCAGGGGTTGTTCCACTCTTTGCTTAGTCATCGCCAATTTTCCCCACCGGTTGCACAAGACTGGAGACAGTTCTACATTTATTTCATCCCTTAACACTTTGACCATCGTGTCACTCATATATGGGTGACAGAATTATTTGTCCATGTTTAAAAATAAATTTGTACGCTAATATATTCGTTGCACTCAATTTAGTTGATATCTAGAGACTACAAGAAGGTTGAAGGATAACCATGTGTCAGACATTTTAAGTTTTCAATTGTTGCTGCATTAAATAAATTACTTTGATTTTGTGGAACTTTTGAGGCTGTTGATTGGGCAGTTAAAATGTTAACATGTGTACATTTAAATTCTTCTAGTTTTTGTACTGCGCCATGTTAAATTTGCTTGTTTCTGTAGGATTAAAAGTAAGGGTTAAATAAATCTCGTAGAAATCGCTATTAAGTTAATCCTTTGCACTCTGTGGTCCCCTCTGGGGGATATCGTAAGTCTAGCGTAGCATTCGGATGTCCCCTCTCAGGGGACATAAAAGTTTATTTGTAGATTATTGAAATTGAATTTGTCCCACCGCAACTTTTTGAGAATTTTTCAAGGATGCATGTTTCCCTGATGTGTTTCATTGAAATGGCATAAGAAAACAAATCAAAATATGGTACAATTATCAAGATATACGGAAACGATATTTGCCGCTTTTAAGAGGTTCTAAGAACCGCGTTCACGACGGTCTACTTGAAAAGAGCGATAAGAATGATTTATAGAAGAAAGGTTGATATGCCGGTATACCTCGCACTGCGTGATGACATTTGAGACTACAAATAAACGAATCTAGAACCAGACGGAAAGATTTCCAAAACTGAATTCATTTCGGATTGAAGCGTCGAGCGTTACAGATTCCTGCACTAATAAATCAGAAAATTGGAAAAGTGATATCCTCTCGATAACTATTATTTTACGATTTCGTAATGTACAATTGGAAATAAATATTTATCCATTTTCTTATTACAACAACAGCAGCATAATTACCAAACACGAGTGAGCTTCATAATATAAGTATGAATTCCGGATAGACGTTTATACATATTAATCTCTGACAAGAAAGCACCAGATGGAAGATGTTAAACAACTATTATAAAACTTGCACAAATCAGCCTGCAGTGCATAATGAGAATTGCTTCGATATTTGTCATACTGTAGAAAATTATAACAAATATACATTGTGTTTTTACAAATATGTGTTCCTCAATGTCTACAGATTTATATAAATCAAACATCATTCCAATAGCTTACTTGATTTCAAAATTATATTACATAATATAACAATTCCTGGCTGCACATTTTCGCGTCAAAATGGCGTCGAGCTGCTGGTAAGCAATGTTTGAAAAGGTGCCGAGTGCAAAGGGTTAATACTTGTCAAATAAGGAATATGAAATGGGTCGTTTCGATGTCTACTGTGTCTGTATATTGAATTATCGACTTCTAGTGGTTGGTGTCAATGATATTGAGTAGTTGTTTCAATAGCGAACTCACAGCTTTGATTTCGCGTTCCTGAAGAGTCGACTCGCAAGTGTATTCCGAATCTCTGTAGGGACATTTCACCTCTGCTTCTTCGCAGTATCTAATGGTATTGACAATACATGACCTAAACAAAAGTACACGGTCGTCAAACCGGATTCTATTGATTTCTACGTTCTCAAAAAATTTGTTAATCGACTTGGATACCTGCAAAACATGTGTAAGCAGTCTCTCAATATCACGCCTTCGCGTGGACCGTATGTAACGAAGCATACGGGACATTCGATTGGCTCTGAGTTCGGTATAACATCGCAGTTCTCTAATGAGATCAATTCTTCGTATCGTTCCATCTTCACCTCCTCTGGCGTAATCCTTTCCTCTGTCTCCTGCGTACAATTAATCTATTCAAATCAATTCTTTGTGCAACGTGATTATTCAACGACACTGCTACCTGGGGTTCTTCGACTACTTCGTGATCTTCTTCCACTGCCTTCAACGCTTCCGTAGACGATGTTTCTTCAACGTTTGTCACATTTGTCGCTCTCTCTTCGTCGTCAGGTTTGTCTACGGGCTTCAACTTCTCGGGTTTCAGTTCTGCAGTCCATGAAAAATATTTAACCATTAGAATGGTGACTCTGAGGCACCAGCAAAATAATACTACCATTTACAGCAATTTTCATTTGATTAAGTTTTAAATTCTGTAAATTGTTAAACATTTAACCGTCAGGTGCAAAATGTAAAATAAAAATGTTCTAGATTCAAAGAAGTGTTTTAATTTCGGAATTAAAAAAGGATTCCCACATGTTCGTAGTTACCAAAAAATTACAAAATTACATGCGTTTGATTGCAAATATAAATATGTTTACATTTCAACGATTTAGTTGTAACTCATAGCAAATTAAGATAATTGTAATTGAAGGCAACCGAACGAACTTATATTTTTTAACGCAATCGGTCATTTGCGGTTAGCGCAAGCTAAAAGCATTTAATTATGCTACGATTTATATTATGATAACAGTGCCTAGATTGTCTTTATCCTAATGATAAAAAGAAAAGGCAAATTTGTAGTTACCGCGTGCGTAGCTATTCTCCAATGATTGTATGCGATTAACAGTTAGATAGAATGTCATTTCGGTTTAAAGAAGATTAAAGAAATACATGTTTAGAAGATTCTATTCGAAATCTTGATTACGAGTCTGACTCGTTGTTGTAGGGCAAGTGGTTAACACTAAACCTACCACTACTGATCAAAATGATCGGATACATGTTTCATGTTTTGTGGAACATGATCTGACGAAGTGAATGAAGGACGAGTGAATCATTGCCGTGCAAGGTAGTAACGTGTTTATTTTCTATTTGGCTCGGCGCGAACTGCCTGCGCTCGGACGCGCGACGAATCCTCACGAGAAACAAACAAACGTCGTATTGTCCAACGGACGTTAAACGTTAAGACGACGAGGTCTCTAACGTTTCTAATATCTACAATTCTGGAATTATTAACCCTTTATGGGCCCGTGTAACTTTCAGGTCACATTTTAATTTATCGACATTTTACCAAATGAGATGGCGCATAAATCTTAATTCTATAACGTTGCCAAGACAACCAATATTAATATTTATGACCGTTGCTAGGCTCATCAACCTGAAATAACAAAATAAATGTTGTGCAAACCGTCTGCAATAAAAATAAGCGAAACTATTTGATCCAAATGATATTATTTGTGCTTTTGTCAGTGATTACCAAACTAAAAATAGTGCACATAATAGCTCTGGGTTCGTATATCAATAACAACCTATTTGTTTGCATTTCAATTTTCAATTTGTTACTGTTTTTCATGATACAGTTTTGTAACTTTGAGGTTACAGTGGGCTATTATGGCAGATTTCGGTACATTTAGGATAAAGCTTGTGCTTTCTCCTGTTTTCAGATTTACACATCATATACCCAAATTATATTTTCCCTATGCTTGTGTCGAACAAATTTGTAAAAATTTAATCATTGCAAGGAGAATTAATAGGAAACAAATTTCGTATGCATAAGATGAAATATATCGGGCAGAATGGAAATATTCTAGGTCAGAAAAAATGCTTTGGAGTTGGAGTTAAAACAGCTTCGAGTACAAAGGGTTAACCCTTGGTATTCGAATGATGACTCTGAGGCAACATGAAAAATTGCCATAATATTTTTTAAAACAGTTTTTAGATCGTTAGGTTTGTATTTAACATTGGAACGATGGAGCATTAAAATATACTAATGTGCACTGCTTTATAATAATGACAAGGTAGCAATTATTTAAAGCTTATGTAACTTTTAAAAATTAGAAAACGATTTCACTTGACTTCTTGTTTGCTGAAATGTGACAGTGGTAGTCTTCGAATTGTTTTTTCTTTACTAAAGAACTTGCTGCAGATTTGTTAACAGTAAAACTACCAGCACGGTTGGACGAGCGTTTTCAGGTTCTTGGTTTTGCAATTATTCAAAATAATTAACGGCCCATAGAGGGTTAAAATTAACTTCCACATGAAGTGATTAACTAATAATCTTCGGCGAAGCAGGTATTGCAATAAGAACTGTGCAAAGTTCAAGTTAATTACATACAGTAATGTTATAAGGCATTATGCACCAGTCACTTCTAACTGATGTTACGATAGGTGTCCGGTTAAAAAGCGAGCGAGGACGTTTACCTGGCGCAACTAGGTACAAAAATACAGGTGACCCATCAATTGCCTGCAGCTCATTAAGCGTGGCAGCATCACGGTCGGCCAAGTTCTTGCCGATGATCCATCGCTGCACGTTCGTCGGTATCTCGAATTCGGTATGTACCTTCGTCTTCAGTTCGGCCACCGTCATCCGGCTGGGTAACTGTTATCATGTCTCGGCTTAGCAAAGCATCTAATATCGTCTTATGGATGGCAAGCGGGTGCCTTGATTTGAGTAGCTATCGCTATTTACCTGAAGGGGTATGGGTCCTTGGTGAGCGAGCTTGTCCTCAATGTACATATTGACTTTAATCAACTGATCTTTGAGTCGGGCAGATCGTTGCCGAATCACGGAACAGTGGATCTTGAGCCTGGCCAGTTCCTTCGCCAGGCCAGCTGCCTGCTGATGGTGTCCGGAAGCAATCGCTGCCTCCAACTTTCTGAGTAATCGGTTTATAGCGAGCGTGTTCATGATTTTCTCCGCTGAATTGTCCTCTGTAACAAACGACCGGGCATGAGCATGGTCAATAGGGAAAAACAACGGACAAAGAGATATATAGAGAGCGAGAGAGATTCGCGAAACATAAATTTAGTCAGATGACTCAGCCACGGTACAGTCACACCATCCCCTAATCACAATCTCGGGTTACCTTCTTCGCTGACCGCAAACTTGTCCTCGTTCGTGTTTACTTTTCTTCCAACCAGCGGAGACGCAATTCCCGTCTCGCGAACATTATCGGCCTTCCTCACTTCATTGATCCTCGGGGAATTGGTACGTTGCCTGGGGGAGACCGGGACATGAGCGTTCGCATAAATCGACTGCTCGATCACGTTCGCGTAAGTGTTCTCGTTGCTTGCGGTTCTGGTCGTCTTGGTGGCCTCGATCTCGGCGAAGTCGCGCAGTCGTATCAGCTGAAAGGTGTTCTTCGTCAGCCCGGAACCGCCCAGGTTTCGCCCGGACGTTTTATAAACGACGTTCTCCTGCTTCCAACCGGAAGTGGACGGCTGATCCGCAGAGCGTTGCTCCGCGGACGTAGAAGGCTGGTTCAATCGGCGCACGTTGCCGCTGGTCTGCACCGAGCACGAGACCTTTTGTTTCTCCATCTCGTAATCGTTCTGCAGCGCGATGTTCTCGACCTTTGTTACCGCGGACACAAAGTAGGTAGTCTTGTCCGGTGCAGCAGGTGTTTCTCTCTGTTTCAGTTTCTCGGGCCCGTCGTCGTTTCGCGTTACCATTCTCGTCGGCTTCATCCGTTTCGGTAACGAGTGTTTCATCTCCTTTAACATCTCCTTCAGGTCCACCGTACCAGGATCCTCTATGGTGCTCAGTATCGGGGACCTGGTCTTGCTCGATTTCGGGGCAACTTTCAGATCCGCAGATCGGACCGCGTCGTTTTCCAGCGGAATCGATTTTTCTGGCACCGCTGTCTTCGTCTTGGCGTCTTTCTCCGCTTCCACCAGAATGTCCAGCACTTTGGACACCTTGCTAGACATTCCAGCCTCTTCCATGTGATCTTTGGTCCTCTGGTTAACGGCAGACGCGTTCTCGCGCGCCAGTCGACGGTCCGCGAACTTCAACTCCCTTATACGCAGTTGCTTGTCGATCTCCTCGAAAATGTCCGAGAACTTTTCCTGTACCCCATCGTACTGACGCCTGTCCATCCTTCGGGGTTCCTCAAAAATGCTCGCCGGGTTCGCCTTTCCTCGGGAAAATAACTCTACACCCGCGTCTTGTACCGTTGGCTTTGTCTCCCTCGTTTCGCCGCCGACTTCTTGCATCGATCTAAGTTTCCCCTCCGCAACAGTCGCGGCGATATCCTTTTGTGGAATCACGGGCTCGCTCATTCGATTTGCGGCGAGTTGGCTTTGCAGGAACGATATCCTGCTGGAGGTCTCCGTGACCAGTCGATCGTTTTGCTCCTTGGCCGAAGAGCTTCCTTTGTTGCTCGGGATCTTTGCGGATGCATCCTCCGGTTTACTCCTGCCGGCTTTTTGCTGTTGCGGGAAGTACCTGGAGATATCCTTCTCGAATTGACTACCTTGAACCTGTGCCGAGAACCTCGGGTGCTCCCTCCAATCCGCGTTTCTCACCGGCTCCCTCTCGATCTTCGTCCCCTGATCTCTGGCACCCTTCGCAAAGAAGTTCGCGTTCACCGTCACCTTGGTGATGTTGCTGATAGCGTTGAACTTCGAAATGAGTGCCCTGGTGCCTCTTCTGGGCGACGAGTTCTCCATAGCGGACGTCACGATGTCTTGAACGATCTCTTCGTTCACATCCCTCTTCTCGAACGCGTCCGTGAACCTCGACGACTTTAGCAACATCGAAGCCCTGGCCCTAGCTTGCTCTTCCTGCACGATCGCGGCAGCTTCTTTGTCCAGCTCGCTGATGTTCGTCAGGATCGACAGGCCTGATTTACGTTTGGCGTCTCTTTTCCGGTCGTCCGACTGTCCTCGATGGAAAAAATTCAGTCTGGACAAAGAAGCGTCGACGGAGTAGCTCGCCGAGGAACCCATGCTCGACGATGCAGCGTCCTCTTTTATTTCGATCGCAGAGGCCGTCGGCCCCCGAAGAACGTCTCCTCTGCGGGACGGCCCGGAATCCCGGGAATGCTCGAAGACGCTGCGTTTGTACCAAGGTCGTGGCATGGCTGCGTTCAGAGTGCCGAAGACAGGAACGACGACCGGGGTGTCCTGAAGAATGCCGGTCTCTTGCGTGCCTGCGTCTTTCTTCTCCTTCGGGCTGTGTCCGACGTCTTTCTTCGACAGCAACACGCCTCCCTGAAGAACCAGCGTGTCGTTGCTTATGGCTTGCCCGTCCTCGGCGTCCCCTCGCGCCTCTACGTCCATTCCCCCATCGGTGATCTGGCTCTCTCTCTTCCCTTCGACCAGATGATCACCATCCAAAATCCTCTCTGGCGGTTTCGGCGCTCGTCTCTTTCTTCTGTTGCTGCTTCTAGGTACATCCACCTCTGCTACTTTCACCGCTGGAGGGTTGGGCGCTCGTCTCTTGCCCTTCACGTGCACCCTTCTTCTCGTAGAACTGACACTGGAGCTGCTTCTTCGATCGTCCAACTTCCTCAAGGATCCCAGCAGCTTTTTCTCAGTGTAAGGAAGATTCCCGCAAGACGTGAAGGTTGCGGAGGGCTGCAGAGAGTATCTGGCAGTGATGTCTCGTCTGTGAGAGTGCGCGCTGGTTGGTAGAGTGCAGGCAACGTCCGCTACGTCGTTCTCTTTGTTGCCAACGGTGACTTTGGAAGCTCCAGCTGCGAACGGGCCAACTTCTGCAGCCTGACCGAGGATGTCTAGCGATAATCCATCGCACCTGCCCAATGTGCCCGTGTGGAAGGCGAAGCTGCGCACTGTTGTCGTGCTGTAGAACGTGTCTACGCTCTCCACGCTCGACGAGACGCTCTGCTGCTGTCCGTTGTCATTGTCTCGGCACTTGTCGTTGGTCTTGCGTCGTTTCTCGACCGTGTTCTCCCGGTTGCCAGATCGCTTGAACCACTTGAACAGGGAGAATCTCGCGGTGCCACGGTCCTCCACCGGGCGCAATACGTGGTTTATGGTCGCTTCCGGCGCGACGACGTTCGCGGCTCTTCCGTCCCGGTCGCTGATCCGTACGCCATTGGGGAATGTGTTCGCCTCGATGCTGCATGCGGCTCGCTGTACCATTCTTACTCACCGCATATCCCCTTCGCGGCTCCGCCCCACCTCTCATCCGCGGCTCTGCATAGTTCTTTATTTAGATTCGGTCGAATGCGGCTTTTAACTTCCTTCCAGCTACTCTCTCTCGCGGCTATAGGTGAACTCGAACTCGTGGAACCTTCGAGGAATCTTGTAGCATTCACGCGGTGCGAGCATCCGGTTCGCTCGCACCTAGTTTCACTTCGGCTTCCTGCGCTTCGATCCTCTGCTGCCCCCGCAAATGGTTCTTCGTCCGTGTTCGTTTCGGTTTCCGATGTCTTGCTCCGTCCACCTGTCCACGGTTCTAGTTTCACGATCAGCCGCCGCCGCCGCCGCCGCCGTCTTCTTCGTGTCAGTCGATTTAATTCATGATGCCTGGCAGACACCCGAGCAAACCTCTTCGCCGCATCCTCTCGACCGATTCGATGGTGTAGCTCTGGTATCCGCCAGAATGGCGACGATACCGTTGTTCCCCGCGCTCGCGGAGAATGTATCGCGGAACCGTAAATCGACTGACGAATTTCGCTGCGAAACCGACCACGGGGACGCTCCGACGAAGCCCACGACAAAGATACTCGTCGGCGCACTATTATTAGACGGGCCTTCTCCTGCCGTCGGTTATTTTCAAGTCCACTCTCCCTGTCTGCGCCGCGCTGTCCGAAATCAAAACAGAGGAGCACGGGATACGCGCGCGACTTTCGATCGAGGGACACTCCGCCTCGGGAATATTAACCCTTTGCTGTATCGCGTCTAGCATGACCTCTGCGAACTTTCTGCGAAAGAACGCCTTGTGTACGGCGCGAGTCGACGGTGCTGAATTGCTCATCGAAATCTGCGCATCGGGTTGTCGCACGTGAAATGTCTGATTTTTTGACAGTAACGTTAAACAAAATTTTTTTACAATAAATTTTGTTCACCATAATAAATAATTTAATATTGTAAATAATACACTATATAGTGTGAACTACAAGGTTTTTGTTATTGCGTCACGGTAGAAATTGAATTTTTTAAATCATTTTGTCGATTTTGTAAAAAGCGGATTTTGTTCGAATTATAAATTCAATGAGTTGATTGCATTGAAAGGGATAATGATATTTACGAATGGGGACAGTGTAACGAAACAGCATAATATTAGCATTATTTCTGCAATTATTAATTAATTTATCATAATTGATGAACTGAAATCGCAATATTGTTGATATAAATGTGATATTATTACCAGCATGATTTTATGCTGATTTAATTAAATGTGTATCGTTTAAATAACGGATACGAAGCTCAAATAATTATATTTAAAATATGTTAAACTATAGTTTCCTGTTTAACAACAAAACCGACGGTGTCTTATCGATTCTGCGGTTGCCTGTTGGTCCAACAGTATTCTTGAAACCGTTCTCTTCTATTATTTCTTTAGAGGTTGTCCATCGCAAGGTAACATAGCGTTACGACGACTTCGCATTGGCCTCAATCCCGTAACAATATTATCATATTGGTACGTTCATACTGTTACTCATACCAATGTTGATACAACGGAATTGTTGTTGCGCGAGGGTTTATCATTTTAGGGCTTTCAAGAATTTCTAGTTTTCCAAGACTTCTACAATTTCTGGGCACTCAAGAGTTTCAAGATTGCGAACAGCTTCAAGACTTCAAAGATCTTCGAGAGTATGATGACTTCTAAGACTTCTAAGATTCTTAAGAGAATGAAGACTTACAAGATTTCTCAGATTTTCTCAGATTTTCTCAGAAGCTTGTGAAGATACTCGAGACTTTGAAGACTTTCTATATTTCCACGATTTTCAAGATTACAAAGTTCTTCAAAGACACGAAGACGTGAAAAACAATTTTCAAGACTACAAAGTTTTTCACAGATACGGAGACTTCAAGATTTTTAAGATCATCACGACTCTTAAGGATTTCCAGATTTTTAAGACTATGAAGACTTTCAGGATTTCAAAGAGTTTCAAGACTATGAAAACTTTTAAAACTTCCTAGGTTTACAAGACTACGAAGACATTAAAGACTTTTAAGATTTTTAAGATTTCGTAGGCATTCAAGATTTTCAAATTCATGACGACTCTGAAGACTTTCCAGATTTTCAAGATTATGGAAGAATTCTAGGATTTCCAAGAGTTTCAAGTCTGTGACAATGTTCAAGATTATGAAAACATTCAAAATATCCTAGGTTTACAAGACTACGAAGATATTAAAGACTTTCAAGATTTTTAAGATTGTGAAGACACTTAAAATTTTCAAGATCACGACTTACTCTCAAGACTTTCCAGACATTCAAGATTATGGAAGACTTTTTGGATTTCCAAGAGTTTCAAGACTATGAAAACATGCAAAACATCCTAGATTTACAAGACTACAAAGACATTAAAGACTTTCAAGATTTTTAAGATTATGGAAGACTTCTAGGATTTCCAAGAGTTTCAAGTCTGTGACAATGTTCAAGATTATGAAAACTGTTAAAACATCTTAGGTTTACAAGAGTACGAAGACATTAAAGATTTTTAAGATTGTGAAGACACTTAAAATTTTCAAGATCACGACGTACTCTCAAGACTTTCCAGATTTTCAAGATTTTGAGAGACTTTTAGAATTTTCAAGAGTTTCAAGTCTATGAGAATGTTCAAGACTATGAAAACTTTCAAAACATCCTAGGTTGACAAGACTACGAACTCATTAAAGACTTTTAAGATTGCGAAGACATTCAAGTCATTCAAGATTTTCAAGACTACGAGTAAAGACGATACTTCCAAGCCTTCTATGACGTTCCCCTGTACTAAGCTTCGAATTACGTTGGAAGCGACTCGACTTTTTCGTTCTAAATATTGTATGGAAGCGCTTTGAAGTATTCCAGATGTCGTCACCAGCCGCGAGTAATGTTTAACGTGAATATTTAATAGACTGGCCCGCGGATTTACGGGTCCGCATAGCTTAAACCATCCGATTTACACCGTTGCGTAGATTTGTACTGCAGTATGTGCAAACGTTGCCCGCCCACGGTATTATTTTGGGATTTGACTAATCCCGTGAGAGGGCATGGACCAGCGAAGTGATGACCAGCGTCTCGTTTCGGGGGCTAGGCGACGTGCTACTGTCGACACTTATTTACGAGCAGCCCGATCTCGTTTCGAAAAATATCGTGATCGGCCGTCACTCGATATTCGGACGCCATACTGCCTGGGTACACCGCTTGCATCGAGCCATCTCGTTCCCCTAAGCGAACCGATTTCACTTTCAATTCGTCGGGGCTAGGCGTGCCGACATTTTCTGAAAATAACGCGCACTCTGCACCATCCAGCGATATTTTCCATCACAATCACTAAAAATAAACGAAACATCGGATGCGACGCTCGCGGCTCCGAGCAGTTTCGTCGCTTTAAATAAAACATTCGACACGTTCGCCCGACCTTTGCACTTCAACTGACCCCCCGGAAATGCACCTGCAACTGCACCCGGATCGCCGTAATCCGCCGCTTCCTTTTTTTCCCCGACGGTGCACGATCTCGTGGACCCCATTTAAGAGAGATTTCGCTTTACACCTCTGAAGAACTTGTTTCTTTTTTGTCAATCATTTTGTTTTAAAGAAAAGAGCTTCAAAATGAAACGCAAAATTCTACGCGCAATTTCCTGAAATTAACTTGTCGCGTTTATACGTCGCTTTCGTCGGTGCTCGAATTAATTCAATGTTTACCCTTTTCTCTGATTTTTAAACTTTCAGAAGTTAAAACACAGCGTGAGAGAATTTCACAAAGCTGTGCCACTTTTCTGATCATTAATTTATTCATCTTTGGTTTTTGTTATAATCAAATTCATGGGTCAGAGGAATCATTGATTTACGTATAATTTCAATTTATTTACAACATAAAATCTGTGTAAGCACGTCGTGAAAGTTTACTTGCAAGAAGCACTATAGTTTTTTGTTATAAAAATTCCTGATAGACATAAAAATATATTCTTCACACCAAGGTATTGTTACAAGACTTTTTACTTTGATAATCAGATTGGCTTCGTTTGGGAATTTTTTAGAAGAATAGTATTGGGTATTATAATTTAAAACTTTCTACGTTTCTTCATTGACATTTGAAGAAAGTTCACAAAATTTTTCAGGCAATAGTAATCATTTCCTTCAAAGCTACAGTGACAGAAGTAAGAGCGTTGCATTGACCCTTTGCACTCGAATAGTGCATTATTCAAAGCAATTATTAAATAAAAAAATTATTAAATTCTTTGTTACTGTACAAATTGTTAACAATTCAGTTGTTGAAATGCACAATGTGAAACCGATTACATACAGTCAAAATGTTCTAATTTAAACGAGTAGTCTTAATTTTAGAAAAGCACCAAGTGTAAAGAGTTTAAAATTGTCATTTAATAGTTCAGTTTCCGAGGTTTCAATTCAACAAATATCTGTTAGATTACCAACAGTGATAACAGTAATGTGTCCAAGAGAAATACCTGCAAAAATACGTTTGGAAAAAGAGTAGTCAAATAAAGTGTGGTCCAAAACAGCGTTAACCCATTGTACTCGAATCAATCGTGAAACCAACATCAAAAAGATTCTTTCAACCAGAACATCTTCATTCTAGCAATCTTTGTTACATTGTACACACGAAATTGAATCTGTTTTTAGAGTACACGTGATCTTTTAGAATTTTATAAAATATAGACATATAAAATTCAGAGTTACCATTCGATTGCAAGGGTTGATCGTACGACTACCAAAAAGGGTAGATCGTTGAAGAGTTAAAATTTCATATATCGAGCCGTGTC